>JAZHYW010029032.1:0-15700 GCA_037355805.1 Ixodes ricinus | reverse complement strand
AACTAACGAGCTAGTGGCGGCACCTGTCGGCGTTGCCACCAACTGATTCAGTGAGCGCTTGCTGCGAAGTGTACTCGAGGGATGGCGCCACCATAGGTACGAGACGGGAAAAGTTCACGGTCACGTGCCGCGCTACCCAACGCGGTGAGCCGGGTCAGTCGCTTCAGGAAATGCCTCTCGAGTGTCAATTTATTTACGTCTTTCCGAGGACGCTCCTTTGTTGTTTAGAACTTGGATCAGAGAAACGTATATATATTTATATATATATACACATTTCGGTTGATTCCGGAAAAATAAACATTCATTCATTCATATATAACACACACACACACACGCACGCACGCACGCACGCACGCACACACACACACACACACACATATATATATATATATATATATATATATATATATATATATATAAAAGAAAGAGCGTTTTCGGTGTTTATTTTTAAAAGCTACGTGACCAATTAAGCTTAGGGATGTCGCGAACCACCCTAGGTTCGATTTCGAAAGGTTTCGATATTTTCAAAGCGAACTGAGGTTCGCATTCGAAAAATTTCGATATTTTCGTACCGACCAAGGTTCGAAATCGAAAAATTCGCAACTTTCGATCACAGTGGAGTTTCGAATTCGAAAAGTTCGAAGCTTTCATGGTTTCTAAAATTTCGGGTTCGAATATTTCGAATATTTTCTTACTTGAGGTTCGATAAATTCGAAGATTTCGAACTTTCCTAACTCCAAAATTCGAGATATTCGAAAAATTTTAATTTCTTGGGATCTGAAGTTCGAAAAATTCGAAGATATCGAAATTCTTTGGATATAAAATTCGAAAAATCGAACGCTTCGAATTTTTATAGACATAAAGTTCGAAAACTTCGAAGATTTCGAATTTTTTTCTACATAAAGTTCGAAAAGTTCGAAGGTTTCGATTCTCCTTTAAAGCTAATATTGAAAAAAAAAAAACTTCGAAGATTTTGAATTTTTTTTTATGTGCTGGAATATTTGCCAGTGCAGAGTGACGTGTGACCATAGATCAGTAATTTTGACCGCCAGCCCGGGGGGGGGGGGGGGGTGTCTTTAACGTGCATAGCGCAGTAGTGATCACACGAACGCACTGTTTTACGATACTCATCCAGTTCGAAACGGCCAGGGGCGGGCAGGAGGTTGAGGCTCAGAAAAACCTTGAAGCGACCTGGCAAAGTACCTCCCCACCCCTTGCACGCTGGTAGTAATCCGATCGAACGCCGCCCGAGTGAAGCTGGCATATAGTAAGTTTAGTTTGTAATTGTCCTGGAGGTTTATTTTCCGGGACGGAGGAAACGCCCCGCAAAAAGCACAGAAGCCGACACAACTCGAGGTTGAGGAGCGTTCTACAATACAAGTGGCGTCGGAAGAGGAAAAACGGGGGGAGGGGGAGGTGCTCTAGCCCCCTTCCAGATATTTCGGACTGTTAAAGAAAACAATACGGGGAAAGAGGGCGTGGTCGAGCTTATTTTAATCTGAAATTATTTATGTATATGTATAGCTACTGTCGCTCTTCACTGCATAAAAGATCGCGTAGAATCGTCATTTTCGGAAACTCGTTGTCAGAAGGCACTACTTGTCACATGCTTAGAGGTTCGGAAGTTCAAAGCTATGTCTTTTCGACCTAAATAACTGTGCCATTGGTAAAAGAAAAATAAACATAACAATGAATGCGGGGATAAAAAGCTGGAGAAAAAAAAAAGAAACTATAAAGATCCCGCCGGAAGTGTTGTATTCTTGCATATTCAGAAGCTCAGAACTTCGAAACAAGTTTCTCCTACCAAAATGTCTACAGGCTAGAAGAAACACTTCCCAAAAACGTAACGCAAAAAAAAAAAATTTTTTAATGACGTGTTGAATTTGATTAATATTAGAAATCTTCCCCCATGAGTTAATTTATTCCTCATTCCACATTATTTTGTATTCTGCAGATGGCAATTATATGTACTGTCTGTGGTGTTAATTTAAATGCGATACCTCAAACAACTTAGAGGGAAAAAAATACCACGTTTAGGACATAATTGCCCGTAGATACATGTTTGGACATTTCTTCGAAACTCATATTGAATAACAATAATCACATCTTAAGACGACACTTACCTAGGCTATACATAGATCATTCTTAAAAAGTTTAACATCTCTACCGTAAATAGCTTCGGCTTTAGCGCGCTTCAAATATGGCAGAAACGACAATCGTCAAAAACCCGTCGTCCTTCCTCGCCCCTTCGGGAATTTATTTCTTTAAAACTGAGCTTGCCAGAACATTGTAATAAGCGGCATTGTCTTTCGTAAGGAACGCAGCACCGCATGTAAAAATTCGAGAAAAAAAAGTTACGATTGTACCTCACTACTTGAATTCAAATGAAACCGTCCGCCGGTCTTTCGAAGTTCGACGAACGTCGAACTTTTACCCTAAAAGTTCGAAGTTCGTCGAACTTTTGATTTTTCAGGATTCGAAAGTTCGAAACTTTTCGAATTCTCTTGATAAATAAGTTCGAAAGTTCGAAAATTATCGAATTCCTTGGCGTAGGAAGTTCGAAAGTTCGAAAAGCTTCGAACTTTTTAGTGCAAGAGTTCGAAAATCATCAAAGTTTTTGGTCTATCAAGTTCGAAAGTTCGACAAGCATCGAATCTTGCAGCATAATAAATTCGAAAGTTCGAAAAGGATCGATTTTCTAGCGTAATAAGTTCGACGGTTCGAAAAGCGTCGAACTTCTTAGTTTTACAAGTTCGAAAATTCGACTTCCGTCGAATTTTACGATATTGAAAGGTCGAAAATTCGAAATCTTTCGAACCTTTCGAACCGCTCGATTCGATCATCGAAACTTCGGTTCGAAAAAGTTCGCGGCATCCCTAAATTAAGCATTCCTTTCGTAAAAGCATTTAGTATATTATTTACATTTTTTGATGCACGTAGAAATTTCCGACTTTATGGAAAAGCAATTGCAAGTAGAAGAATTTTGCAAAACGCTAGTCAGACAAGGGATCAAGAGCGAAATGCGCCTACTTAATTTTGTATTCAATAAATAACTAAAAAAAAAAAAAGCTAGGGAGAAAATGGCAAAGGAAGAGTTTGTTGATTTATAGCAATTTCGATTTGAATGCGCACACGTTGTGTGGTGACCCAAATTGCAATAAAAGGCACTGGCCAGAAGTCATTCCAGATGCTTTTATTGCATGTCCTCTCGCGGTAGTTAGGCGCTTTCGAAAGCAACGTTGCACCAAATTTCACCCAAAAAGTTGCGCATCTGTTGCCATACATTTGTTGGGTGAGTAATATTTATGATTTAAGACAGCAACACTACAAGAAAACATCGTACCATGATCTACCTGGAGATCGATGGTATGCCCCGTACTCGGACGAACTGAACTACTGCAGGTTAGTGGGAATATCATCCATTTATTTGTGAGGTTGTCGAGGAACGTATCCCGGCAGCAAACCGAGCGACGGGTGGCGTTTTCGTGTCCGTGGGTTTGATAGTACGCTTTGCAAAGCCCGATTTCCTTCTGGACATTTAACGTCCTACGTGCTGCGCGAGTTTTTACTCGCCGCTACTTCGTTGTGCTAACCATCACGACTTTTGACATCCCGTGGTGTCGAACGCGCGCGGCATGTGACGAAATCGTGACGTTTTTTGGTCGCGACGTCAGCCGAGGAGAGAGGGCTGCCCCGTTTTCGGGCAGCTTCTCTCCGCGGCCTCACCTCCTTTCCCCGTCTTCCCTCTCTGCCATCTTCCTCCTGCTCTCTCTGCCTCTGCCATCTTCCCTCTCTGCTCGGCCAGGAGGAGGAGAGAGAGGGTACTAGAACCATTTACTCTCGAACCGATGTTTCTACAAAAGGTCCATTATATGCATATAACTTTTAAAAGTAAGCTAAGATCGAGAAAAGAAAATTTTCACTAAGTTACTACGTTCAGTGCGCTCAGGTTCAATGCAAATTAAAAAAATAAGTAAAAAACCCAGAAGATTATTGCGGTATCGGTGGCCCGAGCGTACTGGCGCACCGCAGAACCTAGGGATCCTGGGGCTTGTTACGTCTGCGACGGGGGGGGGGGGGGGGGCACCCTTCCTGCACTTTACCCTTGGTTCCCTGGCAAGGTTGAACCGTTGTTGACGGCGCCGGCGGCGGACTTCCGGGCAGCGCCATCGACCACCCATCGACTGACAAGAGTCTCGGGCTCGGCATCCTGGCGCCGCCGAACATGCCTACCGACGCGGCGTGGGTGGTGTTATGATCGGCCACCCAGAGAGCGGGGTCGGCTTCCTGGCAGAGCAATCGACCACCCATCGACTGACCAGAGTCTCGGGCTCGGCATTCTGGCGCCTCCGAACATGCCGACCGACGCGGCGTGGGTGGGGTGCGGCTTCCGGGCGACGCCGAGCGGGCCATCCGGCACAGCGGGAGCTGACCCCCTGACACCCCGCTGAGAAACGGGGGCCCGCTTCCTCGGCCTTCGGACCGGGTGCTAACGAACGATGGAGACAAGTGGAGACGTTTGGGTCTCGGCGTGTGATCGGGAGAGCTGCTCTGTGCCCGCGTTCTTCTGGGAAACGGGACGAGAGGGATGCTTGGACCGGGGTGTGACCATGTGGGAGGTCCGCGTCCGGGGAGACTGCAGAGACGTCCCGTGGTGACGAGAGTGCCCTTTCCCCTCGCGGGACCTTGGACAGGGACCCCCTCGCCACTTCTAGGAGGCTACATTAGCCGGTGCTCGGACCCGTAGAGGGTCTTCCCTTCTGAGAGGCCAAAACTGAAACATGTCGCTGTAAATATTCCTGTATAAACGTCTTCTCCTATGAGTGAACGCTCCTCAGTGTCTTCGGAGTCCACGGCGCTTGGAAGTGACGGCATGCTCGGCCCGGAATCGTAACAACTGGTTGGCAAGCGGTGGGATGAACTGGAACGACTTCAGCGGCGGAGAGTTGGTGAGTGCCTGATTTGAGCTCATGGGTGACACCAGAACCCTAGATCGTTAGATGCGGGTACTGGCAGTGGGGACTACTCTCAAGCAGATTTTGTTTTGGGCACTTGAGGTAGTTGTAAGGGAGCTCAGATTGCATTCATCATGAATCTCGAAAGGTTACTGAAGCCAGACTTGCTTTTGATGTGCGGAGAATTAGGGATTGACACGCGTAAGATTCAACGGAAACCCTTTCTCGTGAAGGCCATTCGGGACATCGGTGCGGAGGACGCTGAGTTAGAAGAATGCTGGGAACTGATCAAAGCAAGGAAGCGCGAGGCGGAAGAGCAGGAACAAAGAGTCAGACGCGGGGTGGAAGAGCAGGAACAAAGAGCAAGAGAGGAGCGCGAGGGGCGCGAACGCCACGAGCTAGAGATGAAGCGCCTTGACCTGGAGTTAAAGCGGGCAGAGAACGAACAGGCTAGTAGCCGCGCTTCGAGCTCTAATGTTGTCAAGGCCTTGAAAATAAAGGAACTCTTGCAGCCTTTCAAAACCCGGGAAGATATAGGATTATTCCTAGTAAACTTTGAGCGGACTTGCGACAAGATGGGGTTCTCTCGCGACACGTGGCCCCAACACTTGCTCACCTTGCTGCCCTGCGAGGCGGCTGACGTAGTGGCGAGGCTAAACACCGAGGATGCCTCAGACTACGAGAAGGTCAAACTCAGTCTTCTAAAGAAGTATCGGTTGTCTACTGAGGCGTTCCGGCAACGTTTTCGAGGAGACACCAAAAAGACCGAGCAGTCTTTCACGGAGTTTGCGTACAGTCTGAGGTCAAACTTAGTGGAGTGGCTGAAAAGTGCCGAAGTCTACGGTGACCACGATCGCGTAGTCGAGTGCATAGGGCTCGAGCAGCTCTACAAGTGTATGCCAGAGACAGTCCGATTCTGGGTTCAAGATAAACTGCCCGAAACAACCCAGAAGGCAGCTGAGTTGGCCGAGGAGTACGTGTCGCGTCGAGGCAGCCAAAAAGGGGACACGCCGGAGCGTAGAGGCCTCGAGGGACGCGCAGACTATCGCGGACGGTTTTCAAAACCGCGCAGCGATGTAGCGAAGCAGGACTTTAAAGGTCCCGCAAAGGACTCGCCCCGGGAGGCAGGCTCCACGGGGAGTGAGAGGGTTAAAGAAGTAAACGGAACCCCGACAGAGGGCAAAGCGAGCGACTTGAACAGAAAGCGCTTCGAGTCGAGGCAGCCGATGCGCTGTTTTAGGTGTAACGAAACGGGACATATTGCGGCCGGTTGTCGAAAACCTCGCATGGTTTTCTCATACGTCAGCAATGACGATGAGAACGACAAACTGTTGGCGCCATACACGCACAACTTGCGCGTGAATGGCCATGCCTGTAGAGTTCTTAGAGACAGCGCCGCCACGCTAGATGTTATGCATCCTTCCCTTGTCCGCCCCGAGAATTACACAGGCGAGTGTGCTTGGATACGGCAGGTGGTGGAGCAACAGAGCGTCTGTTTGCCGGTGGCCAAGGTGGTGATCGAGGGTCCCTTTGGTACACTGGAGACAGAGGCTGCTGTTTCGAATGATCTACCACTGCAGTATCCGTATTTGTTTTCGAACAAATCTGATCAAAAGTTGCGCGACATGGGAAAACAGCTGACACAGGGCGTGGTGCAGGCACTGACAAGGTCAAAAGCGCGGGAACTAGAAAGCCAGTTAGTGTATGACGGAGAGCCGGGAGGGTCACCTAAAACTAAGAGAAAAGGAAAAAGCCCTGCTTCCGCAGCAGAGGACGAGGAAACCAGGCAGCCCAGTGAGACGGGGAATGATAACGGAGATGCTGGCGGTTCCCGAGAACCCATTCAGATGGAAAGTGACGACCGCGTGGAAGACGAGTTTCAGGAAATAGGCGGGCGCGTGGTTCCACCGGTCACCGAAAAGTTCCGAAAGTTACTGAGAGTGGACGCGGCCGTCCTACAGGCCGAACAGAAAACCGATCCGAGCCTTGAGAGGCTATCAGAGACAGAAAAAGATGGCGTAGCCAAGAAAAATGTGACCATCTTCGAGAAAGAGGGCCTGCTGCATCGGCAGTACGAAGATAGGAGGGGGAGGGTTTTCGACCAGCTGATCGTTCCTTCCAAGTATCGTTCGGACTTGCTGCATGTGGCTCATGAGAACCCGTGGTCGGGACATCTCGGCATTAAGAAGACCAAAGAGCGTCTCTTACAGGAGTACTACTGGCCTGGATGTTTCAGAGATGTGGAGAACCACGTGAGGTCGTGCAACGTGTGTCAGATCGCCGGAAAACCGAGCGATAAATGGAAGGCTCCGTTAAGGCTGGTTCCCCTGATCTCTGAACCATTCAGGCGCTTGGTCATTGACACGGTAGGGCCTCTGCCCATAACAGAGTCGGGCTACAAGTATATCCTTACAATGATCTGCCCGGCAACTAAATTCCCAGAGGCGGTGCCTCTGAAAGGGTTGAGCTCGGCGGAAATAGTTGACGCCCTACTGACAGTCTTTGCGAGGGTAGGCTTTCCCGCCGAGCTTCAGAGTGACCAAGGTAGCGTATTTACTAGTGCCTTGACGACTACCTTTCTGGAGCGGTGTGGAATTAAAATTATACACAGTTCTGTCCACCACCCGCAAACAAACAGTGTGGAAAGATGGCATGCGGTGCTCAAGCGCGTTCTTCGAGCGCTAACTCACGAGCACAAACGTGACTGGGAGGGTTGCTTGCCCGCGGCGATGTTTGCTCTCCGTTCGGCAGCTCACGAATCTACCGGATTCAGCCCCGCTGAGCTGGTGTACGGCAGAGCGCTGCGGTCTCCTATGCGTATGTTGCGCGAGTCGTGGGAGGGGAGCGGAGAAGACACTACAGTAGTGGAGTATGTTTTGGGACTGCTGGAACGTTTACACGTCGCCAAAAAGATCGCCGCGGAAAACATGAGCACGTCACAGCTCAAAGCTAAAGCGTACTATGACCGTACGGCTCGAAAAAGGACGTTCGAAGTGAGCGACAGAGTAATGCTTCTGAGATGCTCTAAGAAAAACAAACTAGAAGTGCACTGGGAGGGCCCGGCTAAGGTGATCGAGAAGTTATCAGACACCAATTACGCGGTTCAGTTAGGCGGGAGACGGAAAGAGGTGAAAATTTATCACTCCAATCTTATGAAGCCTTTTGTCGAACGGGAGGGGGTTGCTCTGATGAGCTTGAACGCGCCGGAAGAGGTGCATTTGCCGATACCTCAATGGGGCGAGTACTCCGATGCTACTGGAATCGAAGATATAATGCAAAAGGCTGTAAAGACGAAGGAAATGACGCCTGAACACCTGTGTGATTTGAGGGAATTGTTAGAAGAGTTTCAGGACATCTTTTCGAACCGGCCGGGTAGAACAACGGAAGTCACTCACGACATCGAGCTTACTTCAGATCAGCCGATTAAGGCAAAGTCATACAGGCAGTCACCGAGACAGCGGGACCTAATGAAGACCGAGATAGACCGAATGCTCGAACTGGGGGTAATAGAACCAGGAGAGAGTGATTACACGTCTCCTTTAATCATGGTTGAGGTTCCAGGCAAGGACCCGCGTCCTTGCATCGATTACCGACGGCTGAACGCGGTAACAAGGGACCAAACCTATCCGATACCTAACATCGAGGAGCGGATCGAGATCGTAAGCAGTGCCAGGTATATCTCCACCCTCGACTTAGTCCGGGGATATTGGCAGGTGCCACTCACCGCGCGCGCAAGTCGGTTCGCGGCTTTCGTTTCTCCCTTTGGTACGTTCCGCCCTCTAATGTTGAGTTTTGGCTTGAAGAACGCGCCGTTTTGTTTTTCAAGTTTAATGGATCGCGTGCTGCGGGGCCTCGGCGATTTTGCGCTGCCCTACTTGGACGATATTGCCGTGTTTTCAAACAGCTGGGAGGATCATCTCGCTCATTTGCGGGCGGTGTTTGTCCGTCTTCGGGAGGCGAACCTAACGGTGAAGGCAGAGAAATGTCAGCTGGGAGGAGCCGAGGTTACTTACTTGGGTCATGTGGTTGGGAACGGATCTCGTCGACCATCCGATATTAAAATAGAAGCAGTGGCCAACTATCCTCGCCCGAAAACGAAGACTGATATTCGAGCGTTCCTCGGACTTACGGGGTATTATCAGCGGTATATCCAGGGGTATTCAGAATTGGCGAGCCCGCTCACGGACGCTCTTCGCAAACCGCAGCCCAAGCTCGTGCTCTGGGACGACCGAAAACAGGCGGCGTTCCAGGCATTAAAGGACGCGCTGATAAGACAGCCCGTTCTAACGGCACCGGACTACAACAGACCATTTGTAGTTCAATGTGATGCCAGCGACAGGGGGATGGGCGTCGTGCTGTGTCAGAGGGACAGCGGGGGCGTCGAGCGCCCCGTCTTGTACGTAAGCCGCAAACTGAGTGTCCGGGAAGAAGCGTACAGTGCAAGCGAAAAGGAATGCGCATGCCTAGTTTGGGCAGCTCAGAAGCTGTCGTGCTACCTTGCGGGGACCAAATTTACATTTGAAACAGATCACTGCCCTCTGGCGTGGCTACAGAATATGTCGCCAAAAAACGGACGCCTTTTGCGCTGGAGTATTGCCCTGCAACAGTTCAATTTCGAAGTTGCATACAAACGGGGGAAAAACAACGGCAACGCCGATGGCTTGAGTAGGTCTTCAGCCTGAGACCGGTTTCCGAGAATCGGGCGAAGCAAATTGTTTACTTTCAATTTTACCTTTTAGTGTGATAGTGATTCTGGCTTCGACTGTTCCTTTTATGTTGTGATGATTGTGGTTATGTGCTTCGGGGTGAGTCTTGTGTTTGTTTTAATTTTAATGTAATTCGGATTTTGTTCCAATGACCAATGGGGGTTCTGATGCACCGATGGGTTCGGTCGGGTGCTTGCTGGCGTTTTGCTGTTGTTGTTGTGATGGTTTGTCCCAGTGACTGCGGTCAAGGCCACGCATCTTGGGAACGTCCGGCCTGCAGGATCAGAGACCAGCGACAGGCCTTGTCGTTCCTTCAGGCGACCACAATGGTGCTCACCTTCGGATCGACTTCCCGGGCGGCGATGAGGCTGTTACGTCTGCGACGGGGGGGGCACCCTTCCTGCACTTTACCCTTGGTTCCCTGGCAAGGTTGAACCGTTGTTGACGGCGCCGGCGGCGGACTTCCAGGCAGCGCCATCGACCACCCATCGACTGACAAGAGTCTCGGGCTCGGCATCCTGGCGCCGCCGAACATGCCTACCGACGCGGCGTGGGTGGTGTTATGATCGGCCACCCAGAGAGCGGGGTCGGCTTCCTGGCAGAGCAATCGACCACCCATCGACTGACCAGAGTCTCGGGCTCGGCATTCTGGCGCCTCCGAACATGCCGACCGACGCGGCGTGGGTGGGGTGCGGCTTCCGGGCGACGCCGAGCGGGCCATCCGGCACAGCGGGAGCTGACCCCCTGACACCCCGCTGAGAAACGGGGGCCCGCTTCCTCGGCCTTCGGACCGGGTGCTAACGAACGATGGAGACAAGTGGAGACGTTTGGGTCTCGGCGTGTGATCGGGAGAGCTGCTCTGTGCCCGCGTTCTTCTGGGAAACGGGACGAGAGGGATGCTTGGACCGGGGTGTGACCATGTGGGAGGTCCGCGTCCGGGGAGACTGCAGAGACGTCCCGTGGTGACGAGAGTGCCCTTTCCCCTCGCGGGACCTTGGACAGGGACCCCCTCGCCACTTCTAGGAGGCTACATTAGCCGGTGCTCGGACCCGTAGAGGGTCTTCCCTTCTGAGAGGCCAAAACTGAAACATGTCGCTGTAAATATTCCTGTATAAACGTCTTCTCCTATGAGTGAATGCTCCTCAGTGTCTTCGGAGTCCACGGCGCTTGGAAGTGACGGCATGCTCGGCCCGGAATCGTAACAGCGTGCGCGTGGACTCTGGGCTTGGTCTCATGTAGGCAACTTTTTGTGCGCCCATCCCGACCCAGAGAAGTTGGCGTCTATGGTGCGCCTCCTCGTGGAGAACTTGCTGTGGTCGGGATTTCGCTTAAACCTAAGTGACACGAATACAGCCCACACGACGCATAGGTTTTCTTGGGTTCAGGCCCGACACAGCCGATGACACCATTTCGCACACGCCAGAACGGCTCCGAGCCATCCTCGTGTCCTTCGCTCGCTGGAGCGCCCGCTTCCCCTCAAGGCGCTCCAGGGGGCGGCGGGCTACTTGGCATTTTACTTTTCTTTCTATGGCTTCGGCTTTTTTTCTTCTTCGTCCCCTGTTTGACAAAGTTTCAGACCAAATTCCTCTTTCACTCAGCTGGCTTCCTTCTCTTCTGCGTGTTTAGCCGACTTTGCCGCACTGCCAACCGCTCCTCCTTTTCCCCGCTACCTAACAGCGCATGGGCAGATGCCTCCGGAGTCGGTTACGGCGTAGATGTTGGGGACTGTGCGCACACAATCATCGCCCCTCTGCCGAGGCCAATAAATTCATATCTCCGGGAAGGACTCGCCGTGTTGTGGTGCGCGTGTATTGCCGAGAAAGGGACTCTTTTACACACGGAGAACGGAGCTTTGGCTCTCGCTGTGCGCCGCGGCCATGAACGAGCTTTGCCTTGGGCTATTGCCATTGCAATTTTCCTTAATATTTTTATTTATTCAAATTTAATGAAAAACCTCGGGAAGCCCTTCGGACGTTCCTTCCGCCGCCCTCAGCACGAGAAGGAAAAGATGTCTCGCGCCGAGAGCGCGAGGACTCGATGACCCGCCGGCTCGCCAAATCGTGTCAAGCGCGCAACGGCAGGTCGGCGGGGCTCATGACCGACGGTACCCATTTTATTGGCATATATTTATTAAGGAAAAAAGAGAGACGGCACTGGCAATAGCCTAAGGCAAAGCTCGTCCATGGCCACGGTGCAGCGCTAGAGCCAAAGCTGTGCTGTCCATGTGTAAAAGAGTCCCTTTCACGCCAATACACGTGCACAAGAACACAGCGAGTCCTTCCAAAAGGTATATAGGAGTTAAAGCCGGTCGTGTAGGGAGTATGCAATGGCGGCCATAGTTGTGTGCGCGAATGCTGAGCGCGTGCTGATGGCGAGCTTCCACAGTTCTTTTGCAACGTGCATTCCGCGCCATCAAGAGTGCCGGTCTTAGCAGCCTATTGATGTGAGCTCGTTCTGGGCATGCGCTCTAAACAGCACCCACAAATATGGCGCCCAGTGAATACTCCATATTGGCCTTCGCAGTTGGGCTATGATTGCCTGCGCACAGTCCCCTACAAGTACTCCAAAACCGACTCCGGGGACATCTGCCCATGCGCTGTCGGGCAGCGGGGGACGGTGGAGCGGTGGGCAGTGCGGCAAAGTCGACCAAACACGCAGAAGAAAGGGAAGTCAATTGAGTGAAAGAGGAATTTGGTTTGAAGAAGTAAAAATCCAGAGCCATAAAGAGAAGTTTAAAATGCCAAGTAGCCCGCGGGCCGTATAATGAATATAATATAGTATAATATAAGAACACCCGACCGGACATTGAGGAGGCCCACAGTTGAAATCCTAGCTCCGCCGTTTATTTTGGCTTTCGGCGGTTTCGTCAAACATGGATTCATTCGATAATGTACTGTTCAATGATCTGCATATTTTTCAAATTTATATATACATTTATATATATAAGCGACGTGCGGACTTTATTCAATTTTTTTTTGCGTCCGCAGCTTCTTTAATTTTTTCGTTATATATAAATGCACCATTTTTCGAGCGTCACAGAATCGGCCAGCGAAAGACGTGCGCTTCGATAACCATAGGTAATTGCTTGGAAATAGCAAACATGACGTATGTGTAACATGGCACGACAACGAAGACTAGTGAAAGGAACGAATACCACATAACATATTTTTACAGCTTTCTGTGTTGTAAATGTGATCTTCGTTCCTCTCTTCAGTCTTGCTTGTTTTGGGCTATTGCATTTACATAATGTTTGACTTTCAGCAACTAGCTCAGCTCTCAATTTTATTACTTTATTGCACTTAGCAGTATTTTACTGGAGGGTGGCTATTGTTCTCCTCCTTCCTTCAGTGTGGGCGTAGACTCGTCTGCATATCTTAGGTTGCAACAAATTCACTATAGCGACGAGAAGGCGCGAATGATTCTTCCAGCACCCAGTGGGAACTTTCTTAGGGTAGTTTACAAACGCTGCCGAACAACAAATCAGAGATGTTGATTTTCATTTTTATTATATATAATGCGATGATCCCCGAGTAGCGGGGGTAACATGTATGCTGGGGTATCAAACTATGTAATATAAGTAGATGTAGTGAACAAGCGTTGGAGCTAGGAAAGTGTTCAACTTTTGAACAATTAGAAGTATTAAGAGGTTTCTGAACGTTATTGGATACCTGGGACCACTTTAAACCGTTTATTATAAAACGGCTGTCTAGCATATTAATTTGACAAATTATTAGAAAAACCGAAATAAACCAGGTTTTAAAGACCTGTAACCGGTAACCGAAACCGTAAAAAGCAAAACCGTAAAAAACCGAAACGAAACCGTTATCAACAGGAAGCGGTAACCGTAACCGTGACCGAAACGTTATATTTTTCGGTTTGAGTCCCTGCATAGAACATGCTTACATTAGGATGGGACGCGGAGCTGACGGAGCCAGCGTCGCTTTCCTGCCCAGCCAGCCGCGCGTGGAATGCGCGTCGAAAAGTGGGCTCTCGCTAAATATTTTAGGGTGCACCCACAGACAATGAGCCTTGCAAATGAGCCTGACGCTGACGAAATCGAAACCCGTGCCATTTTATCTCCGCGAGCAGCGTGCGACATGTCCCAAACAATGACAAAAACACGCGCTGACGCCGAAAGAGGCACGTGCGCACAAGGTAAAAAATGGACCGTCAAAATTACGGTCAGTTGACCGGAAATCTGGCTGCCAGCAACTTCTCGTTATTTATACGGCAGACCGTAAATTCAAATTTACTGTCTGACCGTCATCTCCCAGTGAATTAAACGGTCACAGTAAAAAAAAGAAACCGTTAATTTTACTGGGTGATACTGAACAGACCCTAAACAAAGATTTACTCACTGCCGCTAAAATCACGGCATGGTGGCAGTCTATATGCCGGTCAACTGACCGCTAATTAAATGGTCACCGTAAAAATGTTCACCGTTTAGTTCATTGCCGGTTGACCATTGTAAGAAGTAAATGGAAGGTGCAAAATGCTGCCACAATAAAGCGCACAGCACTTCGTACAACACGTAAAAAAGATTGCAGAATTCGACAAACTTAAGCATTGTCAAGTTCGATAACCTTCCCACCGCATTGTACGACTTGCTTCGCGTTTCACTGCACATGTTTCGCTGCTTCGATTCACTTTCTACTACTGGTCAGCAGACAATGAATGGAGCAGTGAGTCATGTAGTCTCTTAGGTTAGCCATTATGTGTCTGTAAAATCTGTGGCATTCTGTATATTGTAATCGGAGTAGTCTTCATGTCTGCAATGCGATCGTTGTGTATGTACATGCAAATGCAGTTAATCCTGAACACTGCATAAATGATGTGTAGGATAGAAATAGAAACAGCAGATTTATTTACTTGGATGGAGAGACCCCAGGCCCATCCACCCTTTGATCTGGAAAAGAAATAAACCATTTATCAATATAACATATGAACGTACCAAAAATAGGCGAATTTAGTAGATATGTTATATAATGTAAGCCACGCTTTATTCGCTGATCGTAGAAACCGATAGTGCTTACAATGTTTGAAAAACGTTCAGCCTTTCCACTCCCGTGAAGAAGGAAGACCGGCAGAGCTGTACTCGATACAATGTGTGCTTCTTCGTCATCATCTGTTTTCCGCGCTGTTTCCTCCGAGGAATTCCCACCTACGCGCCCAACTATCATACTTCTGTATAGCTGGAAAGGTTGCCGCCATCTGGTGACGGCGGAAATAATACTGGTTGTGTGCTTCCGAGTCGTCGCTTATAGATGGCGGTAACGCTGTCCAGGTAGGTTGTGTTGACGTACGTAGAAACACGATCCTGAGGAACCTCGCCACTTAACGTAGCTCCCGCTGTAAAAACGTTTTGTGAAAACTGAATAATATAACTTAGATTCTGCTAATCAAGTCAAACTTCATTATATCTCAGTAGCTATAAGCCATGGTAGTGCATGTATTCTGGTGTTCCCAATACCATTCCAGCATATTATGGTGGGTGTAACAGCTTCAAAAAACGAGGAGAATGAAAGGAACAGGCGACAGGACAACAGCTGTACTGGCAACTGAAGAAAAATTTATTTGAAAAGGAAAAGAGAACACGTCGTGGTCCCAGATAACACAATGTGTAATCAACAGTACGCCCTCCACGAGGCCCATGTCATCAAAATAGGTTCATGATGGGCCTACAACCCATGCCGGTCAGGGTCTGGCACAAGGACAGCTCCTTATCGCATAAGCCAGCCGACGGCTCACTCATCTTTCTCGAGACACGAAATATAAAAAGCCTCGATAATTTCGCGGGTGGCCTTCTCTATGCCATTCCTTCAACCGTCACCTCGTCAAAGGCGGGCTGACGCGTGTAGTCTCTGCAATGCAAAGGAGGAATCCCTCACCGTGGTCCTCAGCGAGTAAGCGTGCTCCCGGAGCCTATCATTAAGGCACCTCCCTGTCTGGCCTATAGTAGAATTTCCACATGACAGGTGTATCTTGTCACCAGACTCAAACCACATAGCACAAAAGGTTTGCGTGCCTTTTGGTACATTT
>JAZHYW010029027.1:0-32192 GCA_037355805.1 Ixodes ricinus | reverse complement strand
TCATCCTTCGCTCTGTTTTGACGCCTTTTGTAGAAGTGCTCGCGCGTCCAATCCAAAGCTTTGAGGCAATCCATTCGCCGTTTCAGTGAATTATTTCCTTCCTTTCAATGTATTTTCTCTTTTTTTTTTTTCTTATAACGCCAGTCTTTTGGAATATTTGTTTCACCTATGTCGCGGGCGGCGAGCTCCACCGAGGTTCACATAAAGAGTAAAGTGTTGTTGAGATGTAGCAAAGTATGTAAATTAAAGAAACAAAACGATCTTGGGGATTCCAAAGGATGTCCTGAACAATGATCTTCCACCGGTGAAGGGAAGGAGACTGAGCTTGCACCTGGGGACCTCTCTGATATACGGATGAAAACGGGTTGTTGGAGCCACCTTCGGCGGGGGAGCCCTTGGATGGAAGAAAAGGTACGTAAAATACTGTATAATACGGTAAACCTCAGTTACACGCGGTGTTTGAAGACATTCTACATTTTATCCACCTGACGTTTGGGCTTTGCTTATGTCGTTCTTGGGCTAGAATGTCAGCGCACTGTTCCACTATAACAACTTACCTGCCGGAGGATGGCTGACGCGTCCCGCTCTTTCTGGGCGCGTAAAATAAATTTGAATGGTTAATTTAGCAGTAATCTGATCATGTTTTTTTATTTCACTGCGGCGCATGCCGCGATAATCGCTATATCTGTGCTTCATGTGATTTATTCTGTTTTGCCCTGATCTCCCTGCATCAACTTATATTTTGTTGCATTTTTATTTGTGGTACTTTGCAATCTGTTCCTATGCTGTTACCGGCCTAAAAGGGAGCTGTACCGAATAAACAAATAAATAAATATATATGCGCTAAATTTAAAGAAGTAAAACAATTCCCCTATTTCCGCGACTAAAACTGGCCGGTCTTGAATAGCACTTGAAGATTATTTATAAATATGAATATTTGACCCTTCCTCAAAACGTTCAGCATTGAAATCTGTATGTGAACTTGACAGTTAAAGTAGCTTTGTGTCGGTTCCATCAAGAACTTTTTCGTGGCTATTTAAGCGTGGCAGTATGGTGTGTTTTTTTGTGCTGATGACACCGAATTACTTTACATCTACGATGTCTTCGCATATTTTTAAATATTGCTGTCAATCATATTATTTATTAACTTCAGAACTGTCGCTAAAAAGCAGAATTTATGTCGGTATTCAGGCGCAGCACACTCAAATATCAAAAAGTAGAAGCAGAAAGCAGGCAGTTCCAGCTGGAGCGATGACGCTCTCCGCAGTTGCTGCAGCGAGTCATCGCCGAAGATCGAGGCTCGTGATCAGAACGGTATGCCGATGGAAGCCGTTCTCTTCGGCTGCGTTCTCGGCGTTTGTTTTCCCTTAATTATGGCATGGCAACCTAGACAGCCTAACATTGCCAGAAAAGAGTGCGAGTGAATTCGAAGGTCCGACTAACCAACAGCTAGGACATATTTTGATGTAGGCAACAGATTTAAAACAGAATGCTAGTTAATAATATTTGGAAATTTATTACTTTCGTGAATTGCATACGTTTTAAGTTATAAGCATCACTTCAGCACCTTCTGTTCAACGTCCGCCGGGTGACAAGATGCATTTTAGCGAGTTCGTTTGCGTTCTTCTGGAAAATATTTAGTCGTAGGTGAAACATCCTATAAATATCTTTCTGAGCTATTGCTAACATATTTTAAAACTACGCAAAAAGAGCTTCCGAAGTCTCACCCATAATAATGCTAAATATAAATTAGTGACGTAACCTATATCTTGCGCTTCTCTCGGCCTTGAAAGTCAACGTCGGTGCACCAGAAATACGACGAATGTTAAAATACCTGTTACACTTACGCATTATTGTGAACGAAGTTGCGGCGCTCTTCTGCGTCCGGTTTCGAAATCATAGCACTAAACAACAACACTGATCGATGAATAAGTCGAAGCGCGTTGGCTTTTTTGCATTTATATAATGATTTTAGCTTTAAAGGCAGCAGTGTCGCCTTTAAAGCTAAAATGGTAACATACCTAGTAAATTCGCTAATTAAGAAGTTAGTTTCCAAATTTTAGTTCATTAGCCGATTTAACGTAATACCATATTTTGAGCTGCATTGTCCGCTTGTTTGATAGATCCACGGCGAAGACGTAACGCGAGTAACGATTTAAAATAATGTTAGAATTAAAACTAAGATCTAAAATAATATTTTAAGAAATATTAAAAGAGCGGCCAAAAGAACATTAAAAGTTGCCTTTTCGCCGGAAGAATGAATTGGCTAGTCTAAACGTTTTTGAAAAGCTTTTTTCTCTCCTTGGTGAATAAAGATACTGTTAGGGAAAGAGCAAAAAAAACAAAAACAGCTCGGTCTGAAAACGCGCGCTCAGAAGCCAGCTTACCGGTGGCTTTCACGAACCGCCAATCCATCGCAGCCTGGCTAGAAATCCACCACTTTCATTAAATCATCGGTATGACACTTACAAGTATGGTGGCCATTGATCCCCGCAATTTTCCTGCACCATTTAAACGCCTCCTGAGGTGTCATCCCGCGCTCCGCGTGCTCATGCCGGGCTAATTCGTTCCATCATTCGCGAAGCGGACTGCCCGACTTCCTCCAGGTCGCTTCTGTCTGAGGTGCGGATCAGCGTCCATCCAACAGAGGCCCAACAGATCCAAAGAACTGTTCAAGACGAGTCTGTGCCGTTTCCCCGGCACTGGTAGCCCCAGCACCTTTCGTCTACGCGCTGGCGCCCTCTCCACCTGACCCATCAGCGATGCAGCACGACACCCTACGCGTTAATGCCGCAACTACTGATTAACGCCTCTACCTGCGCCCTCTGCGCGCATAACGCAATGAGGACGGTCATATGGAAAACGAAGATAATCTCCCTGTTTGCTTTTACTTGCAGCACCCCAGACATGTTGCCTGTTACTGCTCCCCGCTCACTGACGGTCATACCTGGGTTGCAGCCGATTTACGGACAACCGCCACTCCCCGCCGTCGATTCCGGAGACTGGCACCATTTGACAGCCTCCGTTTCAGTAAACACTTTCACGTCGTTCGACACCGTCAAAGCGCCCTTCCCTGCATACCACGCCTGGGCGTTCGCCCTCAACAACGTCTTCTGCTGCAAACCAGCGTCAAATTCAACGGCAGCTTCGTGCTGACACAGGGAGATCAGGTCAGCACTGCGACGAACTACTGCAAACTCTCATTCGACCAACAACAGTCACTGTTCAAATTGAAAACAGTCGTTTACCGTTTAGCTAAATTGTGCCAAGATCGTAATGCGCAGATGCAAAATTTGCCGCCTCGGCACAAGGTGCTCGCGCCTTTCAGTCAACACAAGGAGAGAAGGCTACCTTGTACAACCAGTTTGACTTAACCTATCTCACTCGGTAGTCAATCATAATTGTTTTTTTGTTGTTCTCAAAGTAACCGCCTTAGCATATTTTTGCTTCAAACTGTCTCATTCGCAGACTTTTTATCTACTGTTCTAGACTGTAACACCATTTAACATTTTTGCCGCTACTGACGGACCATACAGGCTCTGGCATTTCCACCACGCCGACGATGACTATCGGCTCTCGCCCCTGTCACTATCGTCTTCAGTACTTCGAAGTTCGTACGGTCTCGTGGAGCCAATAGAAACCTGCATCACGAAGCACTTATCCTTCCTTACTCCATCGCTCGGTGGTATGGAACCGCACTACGCTACCAACGCTTTCCGAAATTCCATATAATTTTCAAAGGTACCGTCTGGCAACGCTAAACACTAGACTCCTTCTGTAGCCTGTCCGACGTTGTGTCTTGATCCTGCCCTTCCCAGCAGGAACGAATAACCCAGAATAGATATCTCATGATCGACCCGAGCCTGACGCCGCCATATGCCTCCTGAGCTACTTACGAGCTGTTTTTTGACTTCGCCGCCGTTCGCCAGCTGAAACTTCAATGGTGCATCATCGCATTTGGACAATAGTAGACGCATCGAGCACTTCGCGTCGTTCGTACCCAGTATCCGCCGCTGAACGACAACCAATTACCACATGGTACCTATTTGCTCCACAAACATCATACAGCCCCTCTTCGCGCTTTGGCCTTCCCGGTCGTACTTAAAGAAAAAATGGTTCGTGTTGTCGGTGATCCCGTTGATTGACTAGTGTTACCAGAAAGACGTCACCCCGCTGTCACGCGTTGACGACATATTCGCCAACCCTTCAAAGGATCGTCATTCTTTTCGTCTATGGACCTTCGCTCCGGTTATTGGCAAATACCTGGCCCTTGCCGACACTGAGAAGCCTAAACTCCAGCTACCACCAACACCCAATGGCCTCTCTCCAGTTCAATGCGATGCCTTTCGGGCTGCGTAACACCCCTGCCACTCTTCGAAGAAGGATGCACATTCTGCTGGGGACGCATGTGAGTGATAGCTTCTTTAGCATCTCGACGACGTTGTCGTAATTTCACTGCAACATTCCGGACAGCACCCACCGCCTACGTCAGGTTATTTGACTGCTTCAGACAGCCGATCGGCAACTGGGAACTCAAGGAAGTGAGTTTCCGGAGCTCGCCGAATCAAAGTCTATGGGACATCTTGTCGGCGCTGGAGGGCTGCAGACCCGACTCGAGAGAGAAGGCGCGTAGCTGCAATGCGCAATTTCCTGTTCCAACCTCATGTTAAAGACGAACGCACCGTTCCTTGGCCTTGCACCTGCTTCCGCAAATTTATCCCAGGCTTTGCTCATATCGCTGAGCCCCTCAACAGCCCTCCTCCGGAATAATGTATCGCTTTCAATGTACTTCAGAACAACGAGCAGCTTTCCAGTGGCTGATCAAAAGATGTCTTGATGTCAGTTCTCATTCTCGACCGCTTCGTGCAAGGTACCCACCGAAGTAGCTTCGAAACCGACGCTGGTAGCCATGGTATCGGCGCAGTTTTAGCTCCAAGCCATTCATGGCGTCGACCGTGTCATTGCTTACGCCAGTCGTAACTCTCAACAAAATGCGAAAGAAACCACACTATAACCTGTTCGACGAGTGGTTGCAGGCCGTTATATGGGCAATTACTAAACCCCGCCCTTACCTTTACGGAACACACTTCTGGCCGTAACCACGTGATCACCATGCCCTCTGCTGGCTCGCCGCACTTAAGGACCCATCAGGACGCCCTGGTACGGTGGTCCGTGAAGATGCTTAAGATTACAATTTCACCGTGCACTACAAGGTGCCCGCAGAACGGACACCCTGACGCAGAGAGCTTATCCAGGTGCCCTCTACGCAACGACCTGCACCTCCTACCTGATGCCTCTGCCTCGCCGATAATGCTAACGCCAGCCTTCTATGACACCATTGACATTCGTGGCGACCCAACAACATGAGCAAATGCGTCAGGCACTAGTACTTTCGCTGCCTGCTGGGGGAACACCGAACAATTCAAGCCGACAGTGCTGTAATGCACTGCACTGACTATTCCAACTTCACGGCGGCATCCTATGCAGAGCGTAACCACGACGATCCGGGGTCGTCCATGGCTTCTTCGCCGTCCCTCGCCAACAACGGAAAAGCATAAAGTCATGCAGGAATCAAATCCAGTCAGACGACTCCAACCGCCGGGGCACCTCGGCTTGCGCAGCCACACGGCGCACTCGGAGTATGCCACAGCCGGTGACGGCGACCTCGCACGATCAGTCGCTATGTCCGATCTTTGTCATCTTTGTACGGACCTGAAAAGCTCAACAACCGTCATCCGGTCTACTTCGCCAAATTCCTCAACCTCATCGGCCCTTTCAACGTATTGCAATCGACTTTCTAGGTCCATGCTTCCTTCAACAACGAACACGGTGGATTACGGTAGCCATTGACCACCTCACCCGCTACGCTGAGACCACAATACGTCGCAACTGTTACTGCCGAAGAAGTAGCCACCTTCTTCTTGCAAAATATTTCCATAGCCACGGCGCGCCGCAATATATTATCAGTGATCGAGATACCCTTCGTCACAACTTCTTCGCATGAGTTCTGCGACTGGCATCCACCTTTCATACCCGCCAAGACCTGCGTACCATCCGCAAACTAATGGACTTACCGAGCGCCTCAACCTAACCTTGACCGAAATATATTTCAATGTATGTTTCGATTAGTCAAACTACTTGGGATACCGTCGTACCCTTCATCACATATGCTTACAATACGGCTCGACAATCAACTACTGGCTACTACCTATATTGCCTTCTCTACGCCCGAGAACCTTTCACCCTGCTGGACACCGTTCTTCCCTACGTAGACGATCCTCCTCTGGGCCCCTATCCCGCCCATATCATCTCCCAAGCCGAAGACGCCCGCCAAATCGCACGCCTCCACACTTCTCAATCGCAACAGAAACAGACGCTCCGCTACGACGCATCCATCGTCCCGCGACTAACAGCATGGAGATGAGTGCTTCTCTGGTCGCCTTCTCGTGCTGTTGGAAAATGTGAAAAGCTTTTTGAGCAAGTAGATCGGCCCATTACGCGTCATTCGCCAACTGCTCGGCCGCCAACTACAGGTGGCACCTCTGTCGCACCCTCGCGACCATCGGTCGCACACGTCAGACATTGTGCACATCGCACGTAATTCGGCCCTACCATTGCGGACGCTAATTGCGCAACCCCTCTCCGCATCACAAGCTACCGGATGATCGAATTGCATCCGCCAGCCGGGGGATATTGTTAGGAAAAGAGGACGACAAAGGAGCTCGGTCTGAAAGCGCGCTCAGAAGGCTCAAGTGCTTCTGACTGGGGCCTTTCACGAACAGCCAATAGACCGATCTCACCACGCCAGTTTGACTACGCCACCGCCGCCGCAATGCATCGAGGAACTTTATTTTATGCGCACGTACGACAACCTCGCTGGAGCTCTGCGCGTGAGGAGCACGAGGCCGCACGAGCCCACTCTGGCACTGCTATTTGCCCGTGAACTACAGTTATGGCGGCGTCAAGCATGTGACGACTTTGGTGAGATCGGTCTATTCCATTAAGCTCATTGTAAAACCCATTCAACATTAAATCATCATATACGCACCCTTAGAATATTATTGTTTATGATTATATACGTCCTTATATTTTTACTGTTGAATGTTCTATTCGAACTAGGGAGGTATTCGTTAACACAGTAAAAATGAAACTTGGTTTGATTAGCCTGACGAGTCCGAGGGAGCACAGAACGTGCCATCCGTGCATTATGCGTGCGTTATAATTTGCTATGCTTGGTTACAGAAAGTGTTGACTGACTTTGAATGCGTTGCACAACGACATTCTCCAATGTTCTCCGGGTGGTTTGTCCGAATGATAAAGAAAAGTTCAAATTTAATCAGGAGTGGAGATTGTCGTGATCATGCTTTAGACAGTATTTTCTTTTATGGGTTCCATTATTTTTGTGGATACGTGAAAAGCTTTTAATCTTTAGTGCTTTTGAATTGAGAGCGAGGAACCCCGTCGGTACCGAAGTAATCGCGAATAAAGAGGTTCGTGCCTGAGCGCACACTACCTACTGACTGTTGTCTGAAGTTGTGACGTTATACGCCCAGCTGTGCCATTGCTTGGCGCGTAATGATCCACCCGTGATGACGTGAGTCCACGAGACTTAGTTATGCTTCGTCGTTCGAAGGCCAGCTTGCCGCGCCGGTGGTCGCCGTGGACTAAGTATGCTAAGTATTCCGATTACAGTGCGACTCGCCGCCTTGGTGGCCTGCGGACTAATAAGCTGGATTAAGTACAATTCTCTCCGTACGGTCGCCTGCGGATCAAATATGCTGAACTCAGTATGACTAACCGCCGACGGTCGCCTGCGGATTAAGTAGGCTGGACTAAGTATGACTCGTCGCCGACGGTCGCTTCTTGACTAAGTATACTGGACTGAGACCCGCCTCGGAAAGTCGCATGCTTCTGCAGGCGGCCGTCAACAGCCAGTAATGCTTAGTCCTGCCGTGATGCGCTCTCTTTCATCCCCTCCTTGTGGCTATATAGGCCACAAGGTTATGGCATATGCCGATAACGTCGCGGTCTTTGTCACCTCCAGACATGAGATTGTTCTTGTCATGCAGCACTTCGCCAATTTTTGTGAAGTGTCCGGTGCCCAAATGAATCATGCAAATTCCGCTGGCGCATGGTTTGGCAACTGGAATGTAATGCCAGATCACTTAATCAAACTTTCCCGGAGCCCAACAATTTCAATCTTTACCTTGACGTCAGCTTGGAACTACACTGTCTGAGCACTGGTAAAGGAGGCATTCATCTGAGCCGTCTGACGCCTACAGTGCATGACTGACGCGGCAGAAACCTTTCAATATTGAACAGCGCGTTTGTATGTAACTGTTTTAATGCGTTAGCCATTAGAACGCTCGTTTTGACGAAAACCCGGCGATGTCTTTCGTTTGCCAGTTGTCATGCGTGACGCTCCCATTGGTCTAAAGAGCAAACGTGAGCACGCGTCAACTTCTCTCTCTATCCCCGGCGCTGACAAACTGACAGACACTGCCGGGTTTTTCGTCAAAACGAGCCCTTTCGTTTTTGGAAAAGTCACGCGCACAGCTGGCGCGGAGCCAGAGAGAAGGAGGCGCAGCGCAACACCTCCTAAATAACAAAGCCGAGGTGCTGAATAAGATGGCGTAATCAGAGAAGGCCAACGCTGGACAAAGATTGGAAACGAGTGCTGCGTCAACGCTCGGCTTCGAGTCAAGTTTTAGCCGAACGTTGACGCTTTCGTCGTGTCCAATCTGTGACCTGCGTTGGCCTTCTCTGATGACGCCATTTCATTCAGCACTACGGCTTTGTTATCTAGATGTTGAGCCGCGGCGCGGTGGAATGCGGTCGTGCTCAGTTTCCGCTCTGCTGTCGACGGTTGTTCTTCGCTCTGGGTTCCCGTAGTAGCGGTGCGTTGGCTGTGATGTGTATGTGTAATTAAAACGATGGATGCGGTTAGTGATATGGATGCGGTTCCTTCCACGAGTGGTATGGATGTGGTTCTTTCCACGAGTGATACGGATGACCGTAATCAAGGGGTCGACGTGCTCTGACAGGGATCGTACGACAAAGGGGTGAAAAACAATTGTGGAATCTTGGGGAATCTGTTGGCATGACCCTTGGGAAAAGGCACACACCTCTTTTAACGCTAACACTGACCCCCTAACGAGGCTTAAAAGAGGCAGCCAAATATATAGGAAACAAGAGAAAAAGCCAAAGGGAAAAGTGAAGGGGTCGTCGTTAGCGTTTCCCAAAGTGAGACGTGTCCGGCATTTCCGAGGGTCAAGCTAACGCGTTCCCGAGGAATCCACCAATGGATATTTTTGTCATTTTTATTCACCACATGGCACGCGGGACAGCTTGTGGCGTGTCACGCAATTAAAATTAATAAGATGCATTGGTTTTGTGCAACCTTCGTTTGGAATTATAGTTTGAGCGCATGAGACGTGGAAACACATTTCTTCAGCAATTCAAAAGAAAACTCGAGGTTGTGAATCTAGAAATTAAATCGAAAGCACAAAGGCTTTTATTTTTCCTCGACTAGCAGAATTCTGTAATCGTGCTGTCTTTTGTAAAACTTGGTGGTCGGCTTCTTGCTCCGCGGCTTGTTGTAAACAAAGGAGCACGTCGACTACTGTAGTAAGGTTCTACAAAAAAATTACTTTTGCTATTCAATATTTTGAAGCACGATTCCCTCTGCAGTACCTCAGCAAAGTTAAAGAAAAAACTTATATTGGGACACTCTAGACGTCGTCTTTCCACCGCCGCTCTAGTGCTCCTTCTTGGGAACTAATGGTTATTCTGCAGTTTTCAAGCGCCTTCGTAAGTATCCCGTTCGGAGAGCCACGATGAATATTTTATTTGTTTTCATATCGAGGTAATGCTAGTAAACACGTGGAAGGAGAAGAAACTTTTTGTTGTCCTGTGGAATCTTAACTGTCGCTTTCTGTCCAAAGTGAAAAACTCTCGAAAATGTTTTATTTTTTCTATGTCCCCTTTTTTCCTGACCGAACGCAGAACTGTTCTGGGTGGCGTTACGTTGCAGACTTCAAGTAAAACTGTACGTGGACTGGCGCTGCGCGTGAAGCGTCTTGTGTCCAGCTCAGGCCTAAAGAGCAAATGCTGAGAGGTGGCTGCACTGTTTAGGTTGTATGCAATTTGGAAGTTCCGCATTGATGACCTCTTGATTCTTAGAGGAGGCAAACCGACGTGTCGAAATATTGAAGAAAGCTTTATAATTACGAGCAAACTCATTGATGCGGCAAAATACCTAAATTTTACGGGATGGCCTGATTTGTTAGTACAATTTGAAGCACCCACAACGCATTGGAATTAAAGGTGAAGAGCGCGATCTTGCGAGTGTTCGAACGTGAGCGCGTTTTAATCATGTACAAATTAAAATTATACGTCTTAACTAAATTAAGAAAGGTAAGTTGCAAAAAGTGAAGGCAACGAGCATAGACCTTAAATTACGGATCGCGTGTTCACAGGTTGAATTCGCACTTATCCTCTTAGTGAATTACAAAGGTTGCGATTGATTGTGCTTCCGACATTCCGGCACACTGTGTTTGGTGTACTGCGTACGCTGTCACATCCTGGCATACTTCCTAGCCAGCGATCAGTCATATCACGCTATGTTTGGCCGGGCATCAACGCAGATGTGAGGCGTTAGTCAAAATCGTGCCTACAATGCCAAAAGTGAAAGTGCATCGACGCACCATCAGACCTCGCAGCGTTTTTATTAGCCGGACACTTGCTTCAGCAATGTACATCTAGACATCTTGGGATGCATGACCAACATCGCAGGGTTTTCAATACAAACTGTCATGCGCAGACCGGTTTACGGGATGGTCTAAAGCGATTCCCGTTGCCCGCATGACAGCCGAACAGGTCGCCCAAGCATTCATCACCACGGGGGTTAGTTGTTTCGGTATACCATCTACCATCAGTACTAACCGTGATCAACAATTTGAATCGTATTTTTTTCATGATCTTTCAAACTTCCTGAGGGTCAACCCCATTCACACCAAGACATACCATCCGCAAGCCAACGGGATGTCTGAAAGGCTACATTGCCAGCTTAATTAAGGCAACCCTCATGGCACAATTCACGAATTCATCATCCTGGACTAAAGTATTACCATTGGTATCGCTCGGCATACGCTCCGCCTTTAAGACTGACCTACGCCGCGCCACTGCTGACCTGGTTTATGGCACCACCTTGTGACTCCCTAGTGAGTTTATTGAACTACCTTTGAAGCCTGCCATCTCCGACATACAGGATTTCGCCAGCAGTCTGCGTCTACACATGGCACGACTATGACCCTGTCCCACAAGATCCACACAACCGTCTTAATTATTCTTAAATCCGGCTTTGGGCGAGTCTACATACGTTTTCGTCCAGAACGACGGTAAGAGAGGTTTTCAGAACCCGTACAACAGACACTATGAAGTCCTAGCGACAGAGGTGAAGTATATGACCCTCTGCATCAATGGTCGCACAGACACGGTATCCATAGATCGCCTGAAGCGGTCCTTTAACGAGTGCCTACAGCCCTTCTGATCCTTAAACCTCCTAACTGCACCATACAATAAGACAATTTTAAAGAAAGGTCACTTACAAGCGCGTTCACAATATTTCACTGCTCGTCATTCGACCTACTGGCTGAAAGGGGGGGGGAGTATTTGTGGGGATAGCGCTCAAGAAGAACAAGAGCCATCACAAAGGAGATGCGCTAGAGGCACGGAACGCGACATCATCAAGATTGGAATCACCCAATTACCTGAGAAACATCGTCCAGTATTAGGTTCTGTTGATATGTAAATATATTGTATTATTGAGTTCTACGACTCCTTACTCCCTTAAGCAATCAACAATTGCATACCATTTAAAGATAACCTGTACAACTTAAAAGTATATTAATAAAAGTTCGATATACTTAGCAGTAATCTTAGGATATTTTAAATATCATGGGGGACTATATTGTATTAATTGGTACAACATATTCGATTTGATTTTATGAATATTTTAAGAGGGCGATGAACGATGGTTGGCAGAGTGAATGGTAAAAGTAGTGAAAAATTAGCATGTGCTCCAGTTTGGCGCTGGTTTAACCAAGCATTTTCACCTGAAACATCTGGCGAAGAAAGGTAACGGCTAGTGTGGTCCTTAAAAAAGCGACGAATGTTGCATAGTCTGGAAGTGAAGGGAACACCACAATCCGCTTACTTCTATTCATTCAACATATGCTTAAACAAGTTGAAAAAACCTATGAAACCAGGAGAGGTGTATGGGTGAGGCTTGTTTGGGAAGCGGGAGAGGGGGGGATCTGCAAAGAGATGTAACCTCATGGACGCATGAGAAACCCCTGGGCGAAGACAACTGCCACATCGCCAAGAATGAGATATTTCTCTCTAAAAAAACTGGTGTATTCTCGTTTGTTTATAAATAATTAAATGTCCTCCTTAGGGGCGGCAGATGGGGATGGAAGAGGAAGGGAGACAGTTGGCCCTCTGCTTCCCCTCCCCTCGTAATACCGCCCGGGTAGGAACCCGAGAGGCAAGCGAAGCCATACAAAAAATATATAAAAGTCTTTCATCTATCCACTTAACATATAGCTTTTTTGAACGCAGCTGTATTAGAACTAGTACTCGAAACATAACTAAAATTAGGAGTACATCGTTCTAATCATTAGCACAAGCTTTACTTAAGTTCCTCCAGCGGAAATGGAAAATTTTCTGCCTGCACAAATTTATGCATCAGAATAATTGTGTTGTGTGTATGTTTATACAGCCAGAAGTTAGTCAGCTCCAATGGGGGTGTGGTGTCTCAGCTGTAGGCGCGAAATGCAGACAGTGCAGTACTAACGCTAGCTAGGGAATTTAACGTGCACCACGCAGTAGCGATACAAGACCGCACACCGGTGCGACGCTCGTCGGATCGAAACGGGCAGTGGTTAGGATTAAACCCTCGCGCTGCAAAACCGAACTTTCGGTTTTGCAGCGCGAGTGTTCGCTCCATGCGCTCCAAGCTGCGGGGCGTTAACACACTCGTTCACCAATCCCCTCCCTTATACATTGTGTTGCTAATGCACTTTTACACAGAATGTACATTGACCTCAAATCTTATTAGAAGAAAATTAAATACAAAATGCGTAACAAACGTGATACAAGAGTAACGGAGGTGCAACGCGAAGTGCATAAAGTCTCCGCTAAACGTCCCCGGTCAGAAGCGGATTGGCATATATTTCTAAGGCGAATCATATTATCTTGTCAAATTAGGAAGGGAAACACTTCTTCGCTATATTTAGCGGGGAAACAAAGCTGGCGTATAATAATACACCTTCAGGCTTTCCCACTAAACTTCAAGGGAGAACGCTCCCCCGCCAACTTTAGCGGACGGCGGTCCCGTTGTTTTGGTCAGCGTGACCGTGGTCAGGTCACGTAGTCAGCGAGACACTGGTCAGGTGACATCATACACACGAAGTCACTGAATTCACAAAGTGACACCATCACGTCACGTGGCACCAACTGCGTGGCCAATTCAAATGATGTCAGGTAACGCGACATCCAGGCGTTACTTTGCTATGGTCATGTAAGGGCATGTGACATGACGACATGAAACTGTGAAGTCACGGCGTCATGGTGACTCGTAGCGGTACCAGCTCCCGCGACTGTCGTGCGTATTGTACGTACAACGGTCGCAGCACGTACCGTGCACGACCTACGTATTGTACGTACGACGAGCTGAGAGATGAGCATAAACACCCCGGATACTTGAGCACACACTGGACATTTTGTGTCTTCGGGACAACTGCCTAAAATAAATATTCAATATGTTTTTAACCTATTGATAGTATATTGTCTGAAAATGTTTCCAGAACTTAGTACATATAAAAGACATTAACGTGTTTTGGAATATTTAAAGAAATTGATATCTGATATTGGTCTGGAACAGGCCGGTAGCTTTGGCGTGTAAAAAATGCCCCGAATTATTTTACCTTAATATTTTAGCAGATTCCTTCACCTTATAATCAAAAAACGATAAAATTTCATTATTTTTATATACGTTTGGAAGGTTTGTTTTATTTCTGGACGACCAACCTGTTACTGGCAATGACCGAACAAGACTTCTCAAGAGGTATCGAGAGAGCATGTTGGGGCCCGAATCGCTTCAATTAGGTGTAAGAATTACATATACACTAACGCGCGGCCCTGACGTCATGCAGTTGCGGTGGCTCTGCTTTCGGCAGTGCGCATGCGCAGATGTCTCACGCAAATTTGCTTCCCACACACGCGCATTGCCCACCCCTCGTGTGGGAACTGCGCGATCGCCCATACCTCGTGTGGGAGGAAAACGCGGGCCTGTTCGTAAACAGCGCATTGGCATATTCGCGACTCCAGCAAAACAGATGGCACATAGCGGAACAAAACTTGACTGGCCGGAACAAGATCTTTCGCGATTTCCGCACGTCTCTTTTGGCTTCCGTGAGGACATTTTGTCGGTGGTTTGCGAGATAGAGCACTTGTCCCAGTGCCTCTGTCGCAGCTGCAATATCAGCTTGCTCCCAAATTGCTCTGCACGCAACTGTACGCCACCATGTGAACAAGACACTCGGCGTTCATCAATGTTCATCAGCATCGTGGAAGGACAGAAGGCAGTCCTTTCGTCGCTTCTTCGCATGAAGTCAAGCCTCTGGAAGCTCGCTTACGCCAAAACATCGCCGCAGGTTCGAAACGCGGAGGTTGAAAATCGGGGCAAACCATTTTGAGTCCAACCATAGCCTCCTCTATACTCACAAAGCCTGGCAGTTCGACGACGGAGCCACAGAGCGCCCGGAAGCAGATTTGGAGCTCCACGATCTGGTAGCACAGAGCATTTCTCGGGAAGCTGGTAGTGAGCGCACAGCTTTCGCAGCGGCGAGGACGTGCGAGGAACGCGAGAAGCACGAGCGGACGTTACATCGCTCGGGAGAAGTGCGTTTCGGCGTCTCGCCGCAGCGGGGCGCCTGTTACATAGCTTTCCTCTCATCCGTTGTCTGCCGCTCTACCTTTTCACTTTCGGCGGCCGCGTCCCATGGCGATCTGCCGGGCTTTGTCAGTATAGAGGAGGCTATGGTCCAACGCTCGCTCGCTGATGACCCAGAGTTGTGAGCTGTGCTCGCGCATGGTATGGCACGACCTGCATCAGACCGCCATTTTTGCCCGATAGTGGCGTCCCCGATAGTGACGTCCACTGTAGGTCGCTGGAGTCGCGAATAACTACCCAGTCACGGCAAGCAACAGGCAGTTGGCGCTCTCCATAGAGGTTCGTATTGGTGGCATTACGAAAATAAAATAATTGGCACGTTAAACTAAGCATTACACTTACGAAGCAGGTTGGAGGTACTCCGTAAAAACAGTAAACGAGCCAACGTTGCTTGTTCAAATTCCGAGACACTCCACTGCTCGGAGTAATCCGGAGGCATTACACGGTTTCCACCGATGCTCCAGCGTCGACATCCGGGGTTGTTTAACCCCGGCATTGGACGACGCGCTCCCAGGCTCTGTCTCGGCAGTCGTTCATGATTAAGGGCCCTAGCTTGCGCGCCATCGCCAATCTGATCGAAGACGCGCAGTCTTCTGTCGATACCCGGACCCCTGGGAAATACATGCGCCTTGGGGCTTAAGGCCAGTCAGTCTTCCGCGGGCTCGTGTCGAGTAATCCTCGGGGGAGCGCATCTAATTCCGGAATACCGGCCCTTTGTTCTTGTTTTCTTGTTTCTTCGACATGCAGGTTTGTTTTTCCTCCTTGTTGAACCCCGTGCCCGCCGTCAACGTGTATTTCCTGCCTGGTCGGTTTCAATTGGAAAGGACGCTTCACCGCGCGTCTGAACGCTTTCGAAAGCATTGTATTTCTTTTTTTGGCTGTTTCGCGTAGAATGAGCAAATATTTCTGACATTGAAGTCTCTGAAGTTTTAATTCGGTGCAGACGTTTGTTTTTGGATTAGCTTATACGCATGTTTATATAGAAGGAGAATTCGGATGGGTTAGCTTTTGATGAGATGCAAATGAGAAAATACCGATGGCTCTGTTAGGGTTCTTTTGGGCGTTCCGACGATAGGTTGAAGCGGCACAGCGCTCAACTCAGTGAAATCCATGTGTCATTAAGCTCCATGTAGTCTAAAAACAAAATCAAAAAGAGAGAAAGAAAGAAAGAGTTACTTGGTGTCTTCTGCAAAGTGTGCCACATTCCGAAATGTCTTACAGTAATAGCTGTTATGGGCTCTTCTCACTACTGAAAATGACGTCCGTTGTTGGTTTAGCTGTCGCTGTTGAGGATGTAGTTGGCATAGTAGGGCATAGGCTGTCCGTCGTCGATAATTCAAATCCTTGAAAAGGATCGCAAACTGCTCACGGGAATCGAATCTGGTTCCGCTGCGAGCAAAGTGGAGGCGTTACCACAGAGCAACGCAGCGCTACCAACCCCTCTATACTTAGAAGTTTTGTAGTACCCGATGGACCTGTGCGCGCGCTCAGTGAAAAATAACAGCGGATAACAAAATGTCGTCGTAAGACTGTCAATGCCAAGAGCTCGTGCCGGGAGACGCGAAAGAAACAAAAGCGTCCGGATAAAAATGGTCAATCGTCTATTTTGCTCTGAACACTTTTTGTTCACGCACCACACGGTGCGTGAACGCGACGCCGATGCTGAACGCCTTCACCGTGACGTGTCGCATCTCTCGCTACAAAACACACGACAACTCAATTCTTTTTTTTTTTTACTTTTTAAAGAAGTTTAATTTAGAAAGTTTAAAACCTTGAACACTGCCTTTTTTAAACGTTATTTTTTATACTTTTTAGCCATTGCTATCAACGATCCAACGATCTTGACGGGTGCTTGGAGAGTATAGTAAATTAAAAAAAAAAGTGCGTGGATGAGTTGGCAAAGCACGCGGCTGCCACACGGAGGAAAACGTGGTTCAAACCCTGATTGGCTCGAAACTTTCTTGCCTTAATTATTCTCCACTTTTCTGGAAAGTTCCAGTTAACTCTCGGCTGTCATTGAGTGTTCTTGTTTGGAACATTTCTGAACATGCTGCAGTAAAAGCTGCAGTAACACGTTTATTCTTCAGGACAGTCACCTGCCCGTAGCCAACTCAGAATGCTCGATACGTTCAGTTCTAGTTTGTAGCCGCACATTCAGCTCATTAAGCATTTAATTTTCAGTTATAAATCTTTTTACCATTTTTATTTCTGGAGTTCTAGTGGAGGTGTTGGGTATCCTTCTTCATTGCTGAACACCCCCTGAACTTGCCAAGCTTCACCCCGTGCTGTGGACTACGAGCGGAAACGGACCACGACGAGAAAAGCAGCAGAATGCTTTACTGATGACGAACAACCGTGACGGCGACTCAACAAGCAATGAATGAAGGTGACTTACGACGAACCCACGACTAAATTATGATGAACCTACAATAACGAGGAAATTACGATGATGGCTACCTACGTGACAACGACCTACGACGACGACGACCTATGATGACGACCTACGAAAACGATGAACTACAGTCATGACGACCTCCGACGACGACCTACGATGACAACAACTTACGATGCTGACGACCTACGACAACGACGACCTATGATGACTATGACTTATAATGACGATAAGCTACGATAACGACAACCTACAATGAGGAATACCTACCATGACGATAACTTATGATGACGACAACCTATGATGAAGAAAATCTACGACAACGCCGACCTACAATCACGACGACCTACGAAGTCGACAACGTATACGATGACAACGACCTACGATGACGACGACTTACGACGACGACCAACGATGACGACCGAAACAATAACGACCAACGACGGTGAACAACAGTGATGGTCGAAACAATAACGACCAACGACGGTGAACAACGCTGACAATGAAAGCGACAATGAGGGTAAAAGGCGACAAGCAATGCTGATGGCAAAAAAACAAAACCAAGCACGAAATTCTCACGACGCGTGCCCGACGGAATTGTGATCTTGAGGAACTGTGGGAAGGGTGATAGATTTCGTAATGAGATATATTACCTTTTTAATTTGCCTGTCGTGGATAAGGAGGGGCGATGCTTATTAAGAGGAGGTGTAATGCTGCGTGCGTGGCACGTGACGGCCACAGTAGAAACGAGGTTCGAATCGGATCAGCTAAACCATCCTTTTATTGATCTCTGCTTTTCTCGAAGGTTACAGTCCACTCTCCGCTGCCATCGAGTGTATAGGTAGTTCGGAACATTTCTGAACGCACCAAAGTAAAAAAGCGCCTGTAACGTGCTGATTCTGGACGGTCACCTCTCCGTAGCCGACACATGATACTCGATAGGCTCTGTTCGAGATTGTAAACACAACTTCAAGTTCATTTATTGAACATTAATTTTCAGTTTTGAATTTCTTTGCACTTTTCGCTTCTTGACAATATGTAGCCGACATCGCTAAAAAAAGTTGTAGCATTTGTTTATGGCGTACAGATCTGCTGGTGTTGTAGTAGCTGGCAGTTCACCTCGGTAGTTCTCGCGCCATTCCCACTATTATGGGACATTCGCCTCTTGCGCCCTTTCGCCGAACAATTGCAGATATTGTGACATTGCTCGGAAGAATATAGGCGATATAATACATTTGAACTATTACTTATTAGAACTCCTGCAACGTATACTTTTTTATTTCTATGCACGACCTTTTCTTTGCGTTTTAGTCTTAGTATATTGATCGTCCTATTTATTTTAATTCTCTACACAATAATTAAGGAGTACCAAATAATCCCAATTGTTCTTATAGCCTCAGACACAACGCACACATATTAAATAAAATGTTATTGTTTTCATAAGAACGTATAGTTCTTCATGACATCAAAAAATGAAATGTCTCACCATCTTGACATTGGTTTTATGTAAAAAAAATATATTCGTAAACTTATCTGTTCATAACAAAAGGTCGAGATACCTGAGTTTTTACTCAAGCCAAAAAAGAGTATCATCATAATCTTCGTCGTCATTATCGTCATCAGCTCTTTATTTTATGTGATCAGGAACAGCTAAATTGCCAAGAGTTTCATATGGGCGAAGTTTTCTTTAGGGGTTGGTCAGACTTCTATGGAGTGCATTTTAATGTAACGGAAAATATCGTTATACGATTTACATAACAACCTCTTTCATTTCCCGTGCACCTGGTTTCCGTCGAAACGCTCACTGGCGTTGCTTCAAACTGTTTTCTTTTTGCTTTCTTTAAGCAAACACAAGCATTGAGCTCTCAACCTGTGGTTGGATCGAAACTCAATTTTGTAAATTCAGTTTATCGTCGAGGAAGATGAAGTTCCGAAGGCGCACTTTACAGGCCGGGTAACAAAGTTTCCCGGTAAATTTGATAAGGCACTGATATTGGCGGCAATAAAGCAGTCAATCGCGTTAAAGCCTCTGAGCCTTCGAGCAACACTTGAGAGCCAGCCGTATTAAAAGCTCACATGGTCGCCGTCCACGGACTGGAGGCCAAAAAAACAAAACAAAAAAAACTGTCAAGTAAAATAAAAATAAAAATAAAACTCATGTACTTATGTGCACAACTTGAAAAACAAAAGAGCAACAAAGAAGAAAAGACGCTAGAAGCATATATGTATCGGGTACATCTGCAAGCTTCCAGAGATCTTGTCCTCCCTCTTGCTATTTTTCCTAGTTTGAAAGGTAGCGAGCAAGCAATCACTGAAATGTATCTCGCGATGGATGCCAGCCGACGCCCTGCTGTGTTTTATACCCCCACCCGTCGCGAAAAACAAATAAAAAAGATAAGAACAGGCAAGCGCGTACAACCAAATCAAAACCAAAACAAAACAGAGGAACAAAAAAATTCGGCATCACCTTCGGAACGGCCGTTTCTCTGCTTGGTTTTAGACTTGATTCCACTCCATATACCTGCCCGTAAATTTCGTTTTCTCTCCTGCACTCGAGATGTGCTAGTGTGCTCTTGAAAGTCAGCGCGCTGTCTCGTACCGGCGCGAGTTTCTCCCGGCCGCCTGCCCGCCAGGAGGCGGGAGCGTCGTAACACGCACGTAAAGAGCCCAGATGTAAGAGACGAAAGGGATGGAAAACCACGGAGAGCGTTTGCAATTCAATGGCGCGGACGCTTTCACAGCCGACTGGTGAAAGGTGCGAATGCGTTGCGTTGGTCACGTCGCGAGAAGGAAAGCGGACGGAAAGGCAAAGACGCTCACAGACGATGGACGCTATCGTCACGTCCTCGCAGCTCGTGTTGCAAACGCGGATCTTAGACCACGTGTACCCGATCGAAAGGTCGAAAACACTCCGTAACCTAGGCACACTACACACACACGACAAGGAGTCGATTCTGTTTACGATAAAAGCGAGGCAATGCCCACCTTGGTGCGTCTGGCCACTTTGGCTTTACTTCAATCTTCCTTGCATGTCTGGCGGGAGCGTGAGACGAGAAAGGATCGACGGCGGGAAAAAGAAGGGGCGGGGAGGAAGCTGGCTGCAAATCTCGGGTATGAGGGATCTGCCAGCAAATCTGCGACGGCCGAAGAGGGTGAAGTTTTATGGTGCCCTTCCGGCATGCCCCGGGCAATTTGCGTGGAAAGTCGGGACGTGGAGCCGCAATAGAGGGAATCTGAGTAGTTCGTTACTCTTGCAAAGCACTCAAAAGAATGGGAGAAGTGATGTGGCTTTTTTTGTTTGTGGAAAGGGGGAGGGTAGGGGGATAAACCTCTTCGTATCCCAGCATTGGGCAACTTGTCTTCTTTACCGTAGCATTTGCATTCCTAGCTCTTTTTGTAGTTTCGGTTTCATGGGGTTACCGTGACTGCCTGATGTGCATGTCAGTGTTGCCACGTCGGCTGTCAATGATATTACGCTGCCTAGTACATTATCAGGGTTTCGTAGTACATTGACTTATACGTATATAAAGTTAGAATTGTGTATAAAGCCTTACTTTTTAAACCACTTACACCATTTAAAAATGATGTGTGCTATATACATTTATATACATAGGTCGTTCAACGGTCGACCGCAACTCGCAATCCAGTTTTTCTTCGCCAATGGCATTAGGGTGTTACCAAATCCATGGCACTGGAGCACCTTGACGTCGAACATTATATACATTAGAAATGCTAATGTAGCTCAGTGTTGCTATTTTGATTTTCTCTGTATAAATAGAATTCCCGGCCATCCTTGAACGCCCTTGTCTTTTTACTCTTCTCCTTTTTTGAATTCAACAAAGATAGATACAATAATTTTATCCAATATATAACTCCCAGTTTATCGCTGATTGTTGTAAAGTTCTAATGCTAATTAATGCTCCAGAGCTCATTAATGACACATATCCGCATTGATAAAGTATATTAATGTTACTATGTAATTATCCAGGACTACTTATATTAGTTATGTACGATATTTTCTTAAACTGACGTCTGGAAGTATTCAGTTTTACTTAGACAAATGCAGTCTGCTGGGCTCCAGTGTCAATGCCCGCAAAAGAGGCGAGTGCGGCGACTTTCCCTTGGAGCAATCAGAGAGCCAATCATTGCGATAAGCAAAGGGAGCGCGGCGAATAAAGAGGCCGCCGATATGCTTAGACCTAACATAAAGTGTTCGATGTGACACAGTGTATGACGATGCACATGAACACGTCAAGCTCCATGTCCCATCATATACTTCATTTAAGGCGTAAGCAAAGTTTCGCTTCGCCGTTTTGCCACGCTCCCTCCGTAGATAACGGTCACTAATATGCAAGTGTTCTAAAAAAATAAAACCTACTGTTTTTTAGTTTTTTTTTCTTCTTAATAATATGTTGTGTTTTTAGCTGCTGTTCAAGCGGTATGTCACCTCTGTTATGAAACGAGTAGAAATATGAGGGTTGAAAACATTCCAAAGTACTCCATTCCATTTTTTTTAAGTTAGTAGTTCGTGTCTGACACATTATTTTATCGAGCAATCAAAGTAAAAATATGAAGATGAATTTGCTGCTTTTTTTTTCTTAGCTTCAAACGTTTATCTAGGTGAGGCCACGGATGCGTTAGGGCGAACAATATGGTTGCCCGGCAGCTATGTCCGCGCTGATATTTCGTGTGTTTATCTTGTTTAGAAGTGCAAGGGAATCCACACCTATTTGAGCTGAGTTCCATACCTTCGGTGTGAAACGGCATACGGGTCTGGGGAACAACATTCTAATTCTTTTATCTGTTAAAATTCCATCGGAGTTAATGTATAATTTGTTCCTCATTACTTCTTCATATTCATGTTCGCATTCGAGTATACAGCACTGAATACAAAAAAAAAACATGAAATGCTTGCTGTCTTCTTTATTTATTGGTGATTTCGCTTCAACTCCGTATTTCACTAAACTTATTGTTACGTTTGGAGCGCACTGATCGTAGGAGATGGTGTAGAATTCCTGATCATTCCACTCAAAACGATAAACAACAGCCACCGCCAAAGGTAGGCATTGCAATAAGAAAGAGCCATAGCGCTTTGTGTTGTGGTTTAACCGTGACTTATTGAAGGGGCTTATTAAGGTCAGTATGACTTGGGCGGGACCTATTGGCGTGTAACAGCGGCCCTTCTCAATAGCGAGACACAATAACGTTTGAAGACGACTTTGTACCAGAAATTGTTGCAGACCTCACATTCAAGTGTAGAATCCCATTACTATTTTCATGTGAAGCTCAGCGTATTATATACTGCCATTCTGTAAAAAAATGCGGAAGATAAACCGCTCAAACCTCAGAACAAAGAGCTGACGTTTTCAGTGTTTCGTGTGACTGTGGTTTGTACATTCACATTTTGATTTCCCATTTTGTACTTCAAAGTTACGGTGCCACTGTACATAGGATATAAAGGTGTTATACAGGGTGTTTCACGAAACGCGGGCCAAATCACTCCAGCAACAACTACGCATCGCACACACAAACACACAAAAAAGATTGTTGAAGTTATATCGACCTGCGTGTGCCAAAGAGTTTTTGTATAAAGCTCTTGATGCTTTCGCTAAGTTGGACACCTGTCATTGTTTCTGGCAATTAATCCGCAATATGGTCAAAGAGAGTTGTTACCTGCGTGTACAATTTAGTTCGTTGTTGGAGAAGACGTTCGATGTCGACACCGTTCAGGGTAGAGTGCCTCGATGTCCTTCTGTTTAAGGTGATGCCATCGTTTGTAGTACCCGATGCCGACAGCACGGGCTCATAGGGAAAATACAAAGAAATCGCAGAAAACGAAATGTCGCCGTAGCACAGTCAACGCCACGAGCGCGTGCAGGGACACGCTCTTCCACGCGCTTCAGAACAAAAAATAAAAATAAGCGTTCGAAACAAAATGGCCAGATGTCATCACCCCAAGCAAATCGCACATGAAGGCACCCTACCTTGGCCATCTGTTGCAGTGATGCAAGTCCTGTTCATCATGCCAGTCAATCGTCGGAGCGTTAGCTGTGGTGATCTTTCGTTGATGCGTCCAGTCAGCTTCTCACCGTTTCGTTAAGCCCTTTCCAGGGTTTCGGCACCATGTCGTTAGAACGGCTGTTTGGTAGTTGGATGATGAGGTCAATAACCGCGTTTATGTAGAGATATTTACATGATAACTGTTCGGCTTATTTCATTCAGATCCAGGTCTCGATAGTCCTCATAGAGCAACTAACTGCATTGCCCACACAGTTAGCCACTCTGTTTGATCATCTTAAGAATGTACGAATGTCATCTGATATACCTGGACGATGCTATCGAGACATTCTTACCCACTGAAGAACTTGAAGAAGAATTTACTTACGCCATATAATTAAATACCCGAATCGTGGGGCATCTATCAATGCTGAAGTTTAAAGCTAAACGAGTCTATCAGCGGGTGACACAACCAGAAAAATTCGATGAAGAAAAGCAGCCCTTATCGAAATAGCGATCTACGCCGACAACCCACTGGTCACAGGAGACTAACCAATACAACACACCAAGCACAGACGCACAATGACTGGAGCGACAGATGTTTCCAAAACTGCTCTGTACGACTGTGGCGTACAAACAGCGTCAAGAAAGACTACAGTACGTATGTCGATTGACAAACAAATCACAGGTCGTTCTGGCATAAATTGTAAATCAGGTTGTCCTACAGATCTTTTTATAAAAAAATATTTCTATTTGAAACTATGACTACCGAAAAACCCAGAATAACTTTACTCTTGGCAATCAGGTCAGCTGACCTGATTGCCAACAATATGTACCAACTAGCTCAACTAAAACCCGTAATTTATCTCTATTTGGACTATGTAACTGGAAATATATCTGAGTTTTATCTGGATTTCAGGATTTTAGATATTATATTTTGTCTGCAATTTGTATTTCAGGTTTCCACATTAAGATTTCCAGTTTCATAATCCAGATAGTTTAAACTTGAAGTGGATTTTTCGGTAGGGATGCCTTTAAATTTACCAATGAAAAAGTTAATTGTCCAAAAATACGCGTGATGCGTATTTGTTGCATGAGCTATTTGGCCTTCGTTTCGTGAAGCACCCTTTCTACGTCACTGCGCCTTCGGTATGTCTCATTCTTTAAAAGAAAGCAGTAAGAGCCATTAGGCAATATTCCATTTCAGTCTCATCCATCTGACCTATTCAAAAAGTTTTGCATCGTCAACGTTCACACTTTGTCGCACTACAGACATACTACTATCCTAAAATATTGCGGTCACTAGAAATACAAACTTCCTAACACCCCTTAGTTGTCTCTCAAAAAAAGTAAAAAAAGTCTATCCTATTCGTATTGCCAGGTGTTGGAGCTTGGCACGCAAACAACAAATTATGGCGCAAAAATGCTAAAAAAACAATATCGCTAATTTGCAAAATTTTTATGAATCTAAGCGTTTGAGTTAAATTAAAATGTAAAAAAAATTAAAGCAAGATAAATTGGTGGATTCTTAGAAAATGCGTTAGCATGACCCTTGGGAAGCGTGCCTCTTTGGGAAACGCTAACCCTGACCACTTCACTTTTTTCCTTCTTCAACACCATAAAATTTTAATATAAAAAAGGTCTACAATTATTATTATATTAATTATTTTAAGTAGCGTTGGCTAAAAGCGGCTGCAGGCATCAGCTGTCTATCGTCTTTCAATTTTTTTTTAATAACCCGCGCATATTTTGTATGCGTTTGTGTTTCAGTATAATGGCTCTGAGACCACTGTTTTTCTATCAAAGCTCCGACGTACCTAGGAATGACTGCTAACTTTTCTCTTGTAGCGTGAGCGCCGATTTGGATAGAGAAGAAATGTGAAGATGGTCCACCCATTTAGATGGAAAAGAAATGTGAAGATGGTCATTGCGATAAAACGCTGTTTCAATACAAATAAAATTCTTAGAAGATTCGAGAAAGAATCGTTCTATTCATGCACAAAACCACTTAAAACCCCGAACTTCGACCTCGAGCTCATGAACAATTAATGTATCAAAAGAACATATCAATTCTCACGAAAAAAAAACAACCTTCAACAGAAACTAGTTTTAAGACTTTTGGAACAGAGAGGAATTAGCAATTATAATTAAAAAAATATATATATATATATTTCTGAATCATTAAAAAAGTTCTTAAGTCGAAAGAAGAAATACCTTCAAATCGCTTCGTATAAAGAAGCTTCATAGTAAGGAGATTATTACCGATTCCCGTCGTCATTAGGAGAAAATAAAATCTGAAGGACGCCAAGATAAAAAAATCTCGAGCGCAGAAGAATTCCAAAATGCAACATATCTTAATCTCATTTGAAAGAATACGACCAATTTCTGCTCACATTTCCAAAAGCCGACAATGAAACGGTCGTTGAAATTGGATTTGGAGACATTTAATGAAATTATTACCGAGGAACAAAGTCGCACAAAGTATCAGTATTTGCAGAGGGCCGTTCTGTGAGTCGCGCTAAGGGCGGCATTAGATTATACCAATTATGCCAATTAAAGGAACGTGAGTAATAGGAGAAAAAAGCAGGAGCAATATTAATTAAATGGTTTTTCAAAAGACAGTTCCCTTTATAAGTGCTCTTGTATTCAAACACGCTGCAAGCAAGACTGTGAAACTAGACAAGGTGAAAAAAAACACGTAAACAAAAAATAAAAGACATAAATGCTTCTCAAAACGTCGTGTTGAAAGTATATAAAGATTTTACGATTCGGCGTTTTGTTATGTTATTCAAGAATGATCGCATGAAGACATGGGTACTTCGAGTTCCTAAATGAAGAGTTTCAAAAGAAGAGCTCGTAATTTGCTAGTTGAGTGCATGTCTGGATATTTTTAAGTCGTCCCGCCGAGCATGCCTTAATGCTGCTAATGACGCAAGTCAGATTAGGCACAAAATTGTTCCCAAATCTTCTGTACAATCCTTAAAAGACAACTCAGCTCAATCTTGTAGATTGCGGCATAAGGATTGAGCAGCCTGGGAAGGCCTTATTGCGTTCACACTTCTTGCTTAGAATTCACTTTTTGGCGTTTTTATCAGCTAATTCCATAATCTCATTGGTTTTGGAGCGATAATAATGTACTCGTGTTGCGCCACGCGCTATGCTTCTCCAGAAGTCAATGAACATTGGAAGCCTGCGACAAGACAGTGGCGCCACGGTGCAGCTCTATAGCAGTAGCATTTCGCATTGAACACGACCGAATTGGCATAGAACAACCTGTGTAGCACCTAACCTTTGTTTATAATAATGGCAGGTATTCCTGAGCTCAGAGCTATACAAAACGTTTAAAGCCACACTCAACGGAATCTTTTTCTTTTTTTGCGCAATATTTGTAAATTGAGAACACAAATCCCCTGAGTGTGCCGGTCAAAACCGTCACAATCATATCAATTCCAGTACGGCATTTTGATCTGCCGGCGAGCGAAGAACAATTTGCTAAAAGAGGAATAAAAGTAAAAAAACAAAAATTCGCGACGATCACACGACTCGATGCGTTTAGACAGCGTCAGTTGTGCCGCTTATTCAGCGGTACGACGATGACGATCGATTGACATTGCGCCCATCGTGCGTCATATAAGGTGATCTGACATTGAAATGACGTTGCGTTGATTTAGCGTCGACACGTTGTTGACGAATAAATAGTTTTAGGGCCGTGATGCTTTTTGCAGCCAAATTTAGCGGGGAAGCTGAAGTATTGCATAGGTCACGTGACGTAGATTGTTTTTCGCTAAACTTAGCGGGGAACCTGAAATTGTCTGTACATGCCTTGACGTCAGGTAACGTGACATTAATTTTTCAGCCAAATTTAGCGGGGAAACTTTGTGTTTAAGCTCACGCCGTCGTGAAACCGGGGGACGGGCCACTATGACGGCTCCCGCTGTAAAATTCTTATCATGTATATTTTATGAACTACAGGCAAAGGTAAATGTGCCCCGTAGTGATTTCCGGAATGTCGAGCACCCAACGCTACCCAAAAATATATTCCAGCACAGATAAACAAGTAAAATGGCGGTATCTTGCAGACTTTGAGGCTTACAACTGAGGGACCGACTATTGAACCCAAGTTCTGAGCAACTCCTGTGGGTCAAATTACGTGGAAATACATAGGAGCAGCTCTGGACGCTGTAGGTTTTCTCATTTCACGCGGCCAGACCTTTTACTTCGGAGCAAGATCGAGGCACACGGCCACGGGAAGATACACTCTTAATCTGGGGCCGTCAAACGTCACGGCCATAGCCATGACGTTCAAAGTTTTCAGGACTTAGCCGCGAACTGATCCGGCCCCGTCAAAATAGCCGTGTACAACGTCACGGCTAAGTTGGTTCTTCTTCTCTTTGATCGTGCGAATGGCTATATAGGTGGCTCCGTAAGCGGCCCTGTAATTTTTGGCGGCCCGTTTGTGCAGGGCCGGCAAAAACGGGCCGGCAAAAACGGGCCGGCTATGCGCATAATAGAAGAAAAAAAAACTCTGCTCTTCGCTAGATGGCGGTAGTTGAGGCCGCCCAGCGTTCCCCGCGGGCGCAGCCAGCGGGCACGCACGCGCACGATCATTTCTCTTCTCGGTGTGCGAGGACGATGAATTTCAAACATTCGAAATACGAATCTAATCGGTAGCATCTGCGGGTGACATTTGTTTTTTATCATGGTAATGTAAGCCTATGTTAGAGAATGCGCCAAAGCCGCGGGACAGTGAGTTAGTTCTTCAAGATGCTCACGTCGAAGGATACAAAGGAATTCGACGCGGGCGGTGTAACCATGAGGAAACTTGTGAATGCGATGGGATCACACGGCCCACTGATCTGGCGGCACGACCAGCACGACCACCACTACTGAGCCAACTTGGCTGGTGCCGTTACTGCGGGCACAGCCCTCTTCAGCATTACCGACTGGGTAATTATGTAGATCACTGGTTAATAACGGATTAGAGTCAATTGCTGAAAGAGTTCGTAACTAGTAACTTTTGTTCTCGCCAACAGAGGACAAGTGGGACCCTGTCCTGGACGATGCAGGTATCTATACACAATATTTTTGTATTCTAAGAAGTACGTACGTTTGGAATCGCCTCTTTTCATATTATTCGGATACCGGCTGGCGTCGCCGGTGGAAAGCGGAAAACAGGTTTACTTTGTTTTACCTTAGCATGGACTTACCATAGCGGCTAAAAGCGCGGACTCTTCGCATGTGACGGCGGCTCGGCTGTGCACAAGCACTCGTGGTGGGTGACAATTTTTAAAGTTATCGGGTCACAGCCGCAGCCCTTACGGTTTACCTAGTAAGGTGAGGCAAAGAAAGCTAGCCGGCTATGCCTCGACGGTGGCCACCAGCATTTTACAGCGATAAGGTGTAAATAGTTTATAGGTGGGTACTTTTTTCTTGCCGAAGTGCCCGCCGATAGAGCACGGCGTATACGGCGCACTCATCAGCTTGCCGTCCGAGGTATATAGTCGCGCGTCTCGGCCGGAGTCGACGATCGTGTTGGGCAAAGGAGGACGGCCATACAAGGAACATTTATACTAAAATTAATGATGAATGTAACGCTTAGAATACACTAAGTTTGCCCTTGCGCGTGCATCTCGTTTGTTTACGTGACCGTCGACGTCGGCCGAAATGTTCTTTTTGTGTGAATGAGTTTATACGCTTTTATTAGGCTAACTGAATTTAAGAAATGTATTGTATTAAACAATATATTTGAAAAACAAATGTCAAACTATCTGTTTTACGATATTTGACGCAGTTTAGCAAGGCCTTTTCCCTGACCTGATCATACTCTTAAATTTAGTAATTACAGAAAGTAAATTATTCAAACTTTTTGACACCATAATTATTTGAACGTCAAACTTTATGAATTCCCAAATTAAACAAAATTAGCTTTTTATGTGCAACGTGTAGATTTTGAGCAACGATGTAGCCGGCGCTGAATGACACAGCATGTATGATATAGCCACGGACCTGTAGTTCCTGGCAAGTGGACAGCCTCAGCTCCCCTGCCTGGTGGCATCAAAATTTTTTCCATATGACGTCAGACTGCTTTTTAATGTGGAGTGACTACAAACAAGCATGGCCGCCGAAAGCAAAGGCGGTTATCTACTTGGCGAATTTCTTTTGCTTTCTTTTGTTTTCCGTAGAGCATATGAATAAACGTTATGTTAGCGGCCATGTTTGTGGCCGATGACTCAGCATCTGAATAGACTCTAACGTCCAGCAAGCTACTTTCTAAAAAACCAGCTGTTTGATAAATTTTAGAATGTAAATAAGATACAAGACATGTTCTCTCTCCCTTATTTTCTTATAATAAAATGCTTAAAATCCTTAATCGCAGCAGCATCATGCCCTGACGACAAAGGCAACTGGCCTTCGGACGTGCCGCGGAGACCCGTCTTGTGGCACGAAGCTCCGGCTGACTGCAACACACTTGGCTCGGATAGCGCACCTTCAACTGCGGCGGGTCCTAGATCGCCAAGTGTGTCAAGTGAAAGCAACGACCATGCTTCCAACAATGTTTCAGCAAGTGACACAAGTTTTCATATACTTTTCTATTTTATTGTTTGAATCTGGTATTTATTACAACAAAGCACCACCTGTATCTTCAGCTGTGCATCTAATTTAAACAAATAAATGGATTGTTTACCTGCGGACCCACTGTTATTTTAAATGTTTAGAAACCATCGGCCTTGCCCTTGAAACAATTCCTGTATATTTGCTTTCCCCTAGAGCACTCGGGAAGTCAATCTCTAAAGTGTACAAATTGAGCTTGGCAATGCTTTTCCAATATATTTTGCGACTCAAAAATAAAGTTGCGACGTGACTATGTGCATGACGTCTCACAAGAAGACGTCAGGCTCAGTGCCACGTCACAGCTTTATTTTTACGGTGAAAATTTCTTGTACTTCTCAATCCCCTGGCTTCCTTCGTGGATCATAGTCCTTGACACTTCAAGATACTCTGTGGGGGAGTGGGCGACGGGACATTTTTATAGCCAGCAGAAAACGGCCCACCTAGAAGACGGGCCAGCTAGAAAACGGGCCAGCTAAGAAACGAGCCGGCAAGATCGAACTTGTCACGGAAAATTTTGGGGCCACCTAAAAGGGACGGCAAACGTGCTGGCAATTTAGGTGCCCTAAAATTTGCCGTGACAAGTTGGATCTCATTTGTCACGGCTATAGGTTGCTCCCTAGGTGGCCTCATATTAAGAGTGTAGGCGCGGCCAAGCTACGCAGCGGGCGCCTTAAAAAAGGTACGAGCGGATATCACTGCACTGTGGGAAGCAACGCGGAAGCTCTCGTTGGCGGCGCTTTTAACCCAGCTTCCAAAGCAGAGCGGCTTCCCTCAATTTATACTCCGTTCACTCTTAACCTGAGACTAGAAGCTCCACCTTCAGAGCGATCTTGCTGGCTTCCCCGGTGCATTGGTTGCGCGTGCCTGCACGTTAACACTTGTATTAGCAAGGACAGGAAGCTCGCACTGTTGGCGGAGCTTCTAGTCTCAGCTTAAAGACGGACGTACTCTTCGCGCTTCCCACTTTTGCCCGCCTCTCCCTTTTCTGTATCCTGTCCACTTTTATACCTTGCCCCAACTTGGCTCCCCTTGCAGCATAGGAGAAAGGGAGGTCTAAGAGGATTATCTCCCTTGCAGAAAACCGAGGTTGTACCTCGACCTTTAAGGCTGAACGGAGTATAGGAGTCGCACGCTCCCTATAGAGGAATACAATGCAACACCTGCACTCTAAAAATTCCTGTGCGTTAGTTTTCATGTAGAACATGCGGGTTGCCAATCACTGTAAACAACGGAACCATTTCGTCGAATTTTGTTTTGCTTGAAATTCGATTACACAAAAACCAGCGATATGTCCCAATCGATATAATCGCTTTTAGTGCTGGTGACGAGCTGGTGCAACTTAAAAACAAAATAAAAGGGACAAACAAAGTGGACAGACAGTGTCTGAACTTGAGATGCTGTTTGTTCACTTTCATCCGTCCGTTCTACATTGTCTTCAAGTTTCATTCCCAGTCTCGGGGCTTTAAAATCACGCTGGATGCTTATTATCCCTATGCACATTACAGTTTCAGGTCTAATTGCTTTTTAAGCCACGTCATTAACTGAATTTCTTCGTTGTTTGCACTTAGTTTGTAGCTCTGTGTTTTGAACAATGTAGGTTTTTCTTTAGAGATATGATAGAAAGGAATCTTCTTCAGGGTTGGTCAATCAGTTTTGCCTCCTAGGTTCAAACTTACTTTTATTCAGAAATGTAATTGAAAGACGTTACATTCAAATGAGTGGTTCAAATCTTCTCTTTTCCAGAAGTACAGTACTTTAAAATGTAGTCCCCAGCACCTGCGATGCGCTCCCGCTAATTGTGCACAGTCTCTGCATGCCGTCGTATTAGAATGACGGTGGCTGTTGACGACATCAATGGCGCACTGCATCGGTAACCTGGTCGTCGGACGGAAACCGTGTACCCTTCAGGTGTTCCTTCATCTTTGAAAACAGCCAGACGTCTGATGACACGACGTCCGGGCTGTAAAGCTGGAGGAGGCAAAACATCTTGGAACTGCAGCTCCTCCAGCACGGAGTTGGTCTCGTCAAAGGCCGCCCTCATTCTTCTACGACTGCATGCAGACTAGTGCACCGGTAGCATGCATCGACGCCGATGGAGACTTCATCGAAAAGTTGTGTGCTTCTGAGAAACAGGAGATTGCAAACTTTAATTTGGATGGAACCTATTTCAATTCT
>JAZHYW010029025.1:0-133328 GCA_037355805.1 Ixodes ricinus | reverse complement strand
GTGTGGGCGCTGCCATCTTACTGGTGACATCACGGCTCTTGCGAGGTCACTTTGCGAGTAGTCACTCGGTTGCTATGGGCACGGTGCCAGCTCGGCTCGTTGCTATGGTACCGCGTGTGGCCAATCCCGGTGAGAGGCGGCACACGGAAAAGCGTGGCGCTACTCTGGCAGCTTCGCTGCCATATAGAGTGGCTCTAATTGGAGCTTGAGTGTCTTGATGTGGGATGCGCCAGGAACCGAAAATGGCGAAGCGTCGCTGGCATCCAGTAGAAACGCCTGCGGCACGATCAAACGATGGCGGTACTTGGATAAGTCATTATATGCAGTGCTTTAATCTCGGCGCTAAAACACCATTCCAATATTTACAAGTCCTCAGTCAAGCGTCCTATCTCCTTAGCCCAGCACGTGCATGTTCGTCGCTTCGCAAAGCAAGGAAATCACAAGCCATACGCAAGAACACTGAGAATAGAGCCCTTTTCTGGAAATGTCTAAGATCTATAGCAGGGGTCACCAACCTTTTTCAGCGGCGGGCCGATTCACCACGAAGCCGACAAGGAGGGGGCCGGACGACAAGTCACGAAGGGAGGGTGGGAGGGCAGTCGAAGAAGAGGCAGGTTGGTATCGCGTTTCTTTTATTTGCAAGTAATGAGTAACGTATTTCATTACTTTTTTTCTGTAACATCTACAACAGTGGTCAAGAGTGCCGTGTGGCCCTAAGCTTGAGAACTTGCGGTATTCCATTGAGAACTTGAAAGGTAGTCTGCTGAAAAATTTCGGCTGCTGCGTTGAATCCAAACATCATGCGCTAGTAGCGGTGGAGTTTGTTGTGTGTTGCGATTGTCCTCATTACGGGGGGCGTTCATAAAGTTCGTATCATTGTCACGAAGGAACAGAGATTCAGCAATCAAACTGGAGTAGGAGTTGAGACTTTCTCTACATGTTTCGTGGCGAACATGTAGAGAACATGCATATGGTCTATCGCTGTCAAAAGTGCGTAACGTTTGTTACGCACTTTTGACAGCGATGGACCATACGCCGGAGGCCATTGTTTTAGAACTCCTGGCTTTGAGTGTTCAGAAATCGCTCCACTTCAGCAATCACTTGGTGGTTTCCTCTGGTTTGGCCACACTGGAAGCGTCAGCGCCCTTTAACCACATTTTCATAAACTTGGGCGTTGTCCCAGAACAGCGCTCCCAGATTGGAATGAATATCCTTGGCATTGCTTCCCTTCAAATGGAAAAAAATGGATCACTGCATGTGCTTGGCACCGACGGGTGGTGCCATTTTGGTTTCGACTCCCTAGCGGCGTTCCGCGCTACTATAGCACGCAATGTGTACACTGTGCGGAAACTAGAGGGACGAGCGCTCATGTTGATGCCTGTTTTGTTCCGCTTTTTAAAATTTTTTGTGCCGATAATACGAACTTTATGAACGCCCCTCGTACTGGGGATTCTTCGTCCAATTCAAGTTGATGGTACCCATTCTTTAGGTCAAGTTTTTTTAACAATGTTGACTCACTCACTCTCATGATTATGTCATCGATGGTAAGCCAACGTGCCTCTCACGAAGAATGACTCGGTTTGCACATCTCATATCAACGCAGTTTAATTCCTTCGCGATTTTGTGGTTTTGCCATATTAACAACTGGGAAAACCTACGGGGTGGGCCCTGATGCCTCTTTAATAATGTCAAGGACGAGAAGCTGGTTGATTTTCTCCTCTACTTTGCTTCGCAGGAAAAAGGGTATCCTTCGATGAGGTTGAGCAACTGAAATGATGTTTGTGTCGATGTGGAGATGCACTTGAGGGGTTTCTTAGTCTGCCAACACCAGTGCATAGCTCAAGAAAGGTGATGAGAAGCGTCTCATGTAGGCTTTATGGTACTTCTGCGTCCAGTCTCGAAGAAGCTGGCGTGGATAAGTCTGTCATGGCTTATGTGATTTTGATGAGCCCCAGTCTATTCGCCGCAACGAAGCTTAGCAATGAACTCGTGGGTGCTTTCAGCAGGAAGAAGTGCTCCTTTATTATTGTTGTCTTTGCACGTGAGTGTAGCATTTACCTTGGTAATGATGGGCAAAAGAGGGTTAGACCCATACGCGTAAATGCGAACTTCTGCTTTTTTGAGTTAAGCGGGCAATCGAAGCTCTGAAAACTGTAGGTCCTGAAAACTAACACTGAAGCACCTGTGTCTATTATGAATTTATTGAGTGTGTTGTTGATGTTTATGCAGGCCTGTGGGAGCCTTCAGTCAGATATCTGTAGAATGGTTTCCACACCGTTAATGTTCTCATCCGAGCCAGAGTTGTGTGAGAGTTGAGGTGCTGGTTTATGGGCTCATACCAGAACTTGCTGTAGTGGCCTGTTCTTCCACGTAATCTTCAGGATGATAATTTGGCTGAACAGTTCACTTGTCCTCCGTCATTAGGCCAGTGACCACCGCATCGGCAACACCGAGGAGACTTGTGTTGTGCGCTCTATCTAGACTTCCCGGTTGTGGGTAAAAGACCAGAATATTAGGTGTTTTTAGCCGCATAATTCTTAGCGTCCTGTCAAGGCTTGCTAGCGTTGACAGGACGCGTTGACAGTCGCATTGGATGACTCCTCCATGGCAATTGTTGCCCGTTCAGCATCGCCGAGGATGCGAGCTTGCTTCAGAGGCGATGATAGACCCAGGTCCTGTCCCAGAGCTACTCGTCTCAGGCGCGGATATGTTGTTGCAAATATTATTTGATTCTTGATCTCGAGGTCATTGTTGGCGAGCTCGCAATTTCGAGCAAGACGCCGAAGTCTGATAGAAACTTGACTTTACAGACTCTCCCTCGTGTTGCTTTGCCTGTCGAACCTGGAAAGTGTAAAATGCTGTGTTCGTTCGTTGGTTAAAATGTCAAGCTTGGCGTTGAGATTTTTATATTTTCCCACGGTTGAGGTTCTAGCTGATTAGAAATCAGGGACTGGTGTTGGGTTGTTATGAAGATCGGTGAATGTCTCAGAAAGTTTATGAACTCGTTCTCCCGCATAGTAGAGCGGAAGGGCGCGTTTGCGTGCGTCATCTTTCACATTAAATAAAACTATAAAGTTTTTGAAACGAGAGATTCATTTTCGCCATTCCGTTCCGATGTTTTAAAGGTTCAGTGGCTTTCAAATCAAATTGTGACAGAAAGAATAAACTTCATTGTTCGTGGTGCGGTTGTAGGCGTAGCTGTGGAGCGGAAAACGTTTGGGGTAGCAGCGGCGTGATGTGAGTTCAATTAACAAAAGTTACTGGCCAGGACTATTGGACGACAGTCTGGAGCATCCTCCTCGCCATTGTACACTTGCATATTTCCTGAGATGAACTGAGTGTTACAACAGTGGACGGAACAAAAGCGTGGCAGCCATTCCCGTTCAATACCATTTATTGACTTTTCTTTTCCCCACTCCTATATGCTGTGGGCAAAAGATAGCATAAATTCCACAGCACTACAGGTTACACTCCGGTTATGCGTGGGCAGGGATAACAGAAATGTTGGCTCCCCGGGTGCATGCCCAACATGGGCTGCCCATGAAATACCCTTGTGGGTACCACATCGGCTAAGCAGAGGCAGAGTTGGCGCAGAGGTGGGCTTCATGGGGGAACCGCATGAACATGCCCAAATTGTGCTGTCCTTGCAACGCCCTGTGGTTCCACCTCGGCTATATGGAGAAGAGTTAACACAAGGGTGGGCTCCGCAGGGGCATCGCGTGGACATGCCATCTTTGGACTGCACATGCAAAGTCCCCGTGGGTCCCACCTCGGCTATACCGGGACAAGGATATCATAGATGTGGCCCCTGAAGGGGTAAAGCGCGGTTTAACTTGGCCTACCTGTGCAACTACTGAAATGGCACTTTCCGCTGGCTAGTGAAAATATTTACTCCACGTTCTGAACATCCAACATAAGAGATCGCCTTAATTTGATACTAAATTACCGAAGATTGTAATTCTAAGCCTGAGAAAAAAATTTCAGCTAACTTACTAATCGGCATGTATATCGAGAAGGGGGTTTTACGAGCGGTGGATTTTTTTTACCAGGCTATTTAATTTGAGGGTGAATTCTAAAGATGCTTCTCGGAAAGTCGGATCTGTTCTAAAACTCGGTGTCTGTTGCCGGCTCAAGGTGGCTATGTATCCCGATTGCCTCTCCAGCAAGATTTTATATCGAAATATGCACAGTTTTTGTTCCATTTTGAACACTTGAAACGCCCAATCGTCCATGGTCTTGCAAAAGACGTTTTATTCATCTGTAAAAAAGTATCAAAATGGTAATAATTTTTTGAGCTTTGTGTTTTTCCGTCTCATTTTCCCCCTCTCCTGGGTTTCCACGTCACTAGTAAACCAGCTCGCTTACACTCTTGTTTTAGCTTCAAAGATTTTTCCAGTAGGCACACGCGGAAATTGAGGCATGCTCAATTTGGAATGCACTGCAATACCCCAAACACTAGGGAAATGATTAAATTACCCCGAACGAGATGACGTTCCCAGGGGGACCTCATGTGGGCTGCCCCCGTAGGCCCACTGTGGGCCCCACCAGGGCAACCCATGGGGGCTGCCAACTTAGGTTTCCTGTGGGCCCCATGAGGAGGGCCTTTGTGGGCTGCCCATGTGGAGGCACTGTGGGTCCCACAAGGGGTGCCCGTGTGGGCTGCTCAAGTAAGCAACCTGTAGGTCCTCCAAGGCAGCCCAAGTAGGTTGCCAAGGGGGTTCCACTTGGGCCCGACCTGCAAAACTGACGTCAGACCCACGTAAGCTGGTCAAGTGGGACACTCATACTAATAATTTAACTTTAGAAAGTCAAAAACCGATGTCATGTTGCAAAGCTGACTTAATTTACTACAACGTGCCCACAAAGGCTTACGATGTGGCGGATTCTAAGTACCTAATTTGAGCTAAAGTAACTAAAAACAGAAAGTCCCATGTTCGCATAAATTATCAAGGCGGGTGCCATGGGGTATCAGTCTTAATCGCACACGCGCAAGATACGTCCCTGATTAGGCCTCTTGGTTAGTCATTATCTGACGTCATTAATTTTTTGTGCGATTTGTAGCTTTTGCAGGAAAGGCCTGCTTCCTGTAAAGTAAGGCTTTATATAAGTACAAAACTCGGCATAACGCATAACAGTAGTAATAAGAAAGGTGTATATTAGTGAAACATAAAAACATTTCCAGGCAAAGCTGAAAAATATTTAACACCTTCAACCCAAAATGACGACAAGAAGGTGGCAAACAAAATAGATAAAGGTTTTTTGTTTTGTTTTTTAGTTTTGCTTTTTTGTGTTACAGTCAAATGCTAAAATCTGCAAGAAACGTACTTTTATTGTATATTTCTAATACTGTCAATAGGAATTCAAGCGGTCACTGGTGTGATCATTAATCAAAAGGGTACAAGCAAACCATACGATCAAATATACAATTCTCAAAAAATCACACCCAAAACGACAAATACTAAAAAGCAACGCCGCAGCACTGCGAAACAAGAAAAATGTATGTTTATATTTTCGCTTTTGGCCGTCTACCACATGGGTAAATATATATTAACCCTCACTAAAAGATTATATTTACCTTTATAAAAAGATGTTTGCACCCTCGTGACACATTGTGGGGATGTACGCAAAGTCAGACCAGAAAGGCTACCCGAAATGGTTGCGTAATGACGCCATCAGAACAGTTTTTGAGCAATACAGGCTCATGGCACACATCTTTATTTTTATTCAAGATGAATTGTGTTCCCAGGAGAAAACATGTATTACATGCAATTCGACGAGAAAAGGCGACAAGACTGCTGCCGACCCGAGAATGATTTTTTTGTTTTGCGTCAAATGTAAGTTTGTTGAATCTATTTGAGACGTTATTAGACAAACAGGATTCACGCAGTTCTTTAAGCAGCCCCTCTCCTAACGGTAGACCGAATAACCTATATTTTCGCTTGGGAAGAAGAGTGCGAGTGGCCATTGTGTACCCGTCGATAGCTCAGTTGGTAGAGCGGTGGACTGTAGAGGCTTTCCCGTGCGGGCATCCATAGGTCGCTGGTTCAAATCCGGCTCGACGGACGGTATTTTTTTTCTTATTCGTTCTTGGTTGAAGAAGCGGAAGTTTCTGTCAGGGCTCAAATAACGTACACATGAGAGACAGGTATGACTTGTACAAGAATTGTGTTTACTAAGCGATGTTTTTGGGCATGATTGACAGTGTGACTGTTGATTAGTGTTGGAAGTTGCTCTGTTACTGTTAACACCATAAATAGTTGGGCAACGCATAAATTAGAATTTTATGAAAAGGCTAGCGGGTGGCGGATGTCCCTTGCTATCTTACGGTTTCGTGAATCAGATCACTTGCATTTGTTAGCCGCTGCGTTTTGAGTAAACTTAAATAAGAATACAAAAAAAAATGTATAACACTAAAGTCATGTCCCATCATCTGTTTTAGAATACATATTTTATATTAATTAGGACCAACCGATAAGCGAGCTTTAGTTTGCCAAGTCTTCTTTACGTTCCTTATAAAATTAACCTTTCATGGCGAGACTTAGAACACGTCCACGAAGGTAAAAGAAGAGTGTCGAAGTGACAGACGAGCTCAAAACTTAATTTGGTCCAGAATAAATCCAAACAAAAAGTCGCAAGTTTAGACGAATTCAAGAACACCGCCATGTAAACGGCGCTACATGGTTACCAGAAAAAATCTATTATCGTTTTTCTTTTCGCTTTCTTTCTAAAATTTAATGGCTATGGTTGTGCATAGTGCTCACTTTTTGCACTAAAACAAGGAACAAAACTTTGTGCCCGACAATACCCTTACATAATCAGATTTCCAAAAATCGTCGCTATTTTGTTTGCCATAACAGTGGCACGCTCCAAAATTAGGGCTCTTTATAAAAAATTTCAAGGCGTCATTTATTTTGTTGTAGGATGGGTACGTTTTGCAGGCAAAGGCCGGCATCTATTAAAACAAGGTATAAAATATCGCTTCAGAACCCAACAACGAATATCGCAGTTAAAACGATATAGGTGCAGACGAGTAAAAAACAATCATTATGTGGGCAAAACTGATGAATGTACTGATTCTTGAGCCCGAATGTGCGGCAGAAACGTGCAAAGAAAAATGGACTCTGTGTTCGGTGTGTGACTCCCCGTGCCACAGCCAAATGCTAAAGGCTGCCATAAATATGTACCTTATCATTTATTTTTCGATGCTATTAGTCCGAATTTCTGGTTGTTGTAGGAGCGATTGTCCTTCAATATCATACAAAACGCTGACACATGACAAAACAAGAACAATTTGCAAAAATCACAAACAAAAACGACGAATACCAATATAAGTAGCACCGTGGAGCTGCTATTCAACAACCGTATGTTTAGAATCCCGGTTTCTCCCTTCTATAGTGGGTTTAATTAATATACGCGCACGTCGATGTAAAAATAGTATTTGAGTTTGCTGAAGAAACATTTTCCGAGTCCTCATTAACAATAAGATTTTGCGCAAGCACGCCATAGTGGTCTCCATGAAGTGGCTGCATAACGACGCCATCGGAATAGCTTTCGAGCACCGCATGCTCATGTCTCCGATTTACTTTTGTTCGTAATGATGCATGTTCCCGGAGAGAACAGGCGTTACATATGTGGCGACCTGGAAATTCCAATGTTACGTCAGATCTGGGGTCGTTGCGCCTACCTGGGATGTTATTACATAAACAGGTTTCACGCAGCTCCTTCTGCATGCCCTCGCCTAACGGTAGACCGATAACCTATATCTTCGCTTGCGTACGAAATCGCGACTGGCAGCAGCGTGCCCGTCGATAGCTCAGTTGGTAGAGCGGTGGACTGTAGAGGTTTTCCTGTGCGGACATCCATAGGTCGCTGGTTCAAATCCGGCTCGACGGACGAATCTTTTTCTTTTTTTGCAAGGCTGGGTTTTGACGACAAATAATGAAGTAAATAGACGGGATTGAAATAGCGCGAACTGAACACGTACGACAGGATTGGCACTGATTTCCAACAGGTAGGGGCAATATGTAACCATCGCCTGCGGACATAAAAAAACAAAATAGGTGTACAATAAGATGATGTGTCTACCACGCGCTATTTTAATCAAGTCTAATACCAACCAACTAAACCAATCAAAAGTTGTGTTAGAAGGTAAATAGCTCAAGCAAACCGTGTGGCATGGAAAATAGTAGGACAGTGGCACAAGCAATTTATAGAAGCTTCACAGGAGCTGTGCATGGTAGCCGCCATTACTGCCCCTCAGGTTTTGTTTCCTTTTATTCCGTTTACTGAACGGCAGAAACTTAACGTCAGGTTATTGCCATTTCTGATTCTACTGTGTGCTTCTCCCCAGCATTGGCCTTTGTGGAGGCTCATCAACGCCCGTTCCAGCGGCTCCGAATCTTGGTGAGCCAAGAGAAGGTCACCAATGACGGCTGTAATCTCGCGTGTGCGCAAAGCGTCTATATTCGTTCCAATAGGCAATTATAACCTGAAAAACATTTAACTAGTGGCACGAACTCTTTGAATTCTAGCGCATTCCAAAGGGCAAATCAAGTTATTTGATATTTTACGCCACCCCAGATACGTCAAAATTTAACACGGCTGCCGTACGTTACTAAAATGGCACGCCGAGGATGTCCGCAGAGAGCGGATTTTTGTGAGAGGAAAGATCGCAGCAAAAGACCTTTTACAAAAGTCAGCGCCGCCTAGTGCTGGGCGTGTGAACTACGCGTGTCCGCCCATGGCCTCCAAGATTTTTCACAGGCTTTCCTCCGGCCTTTCCAAACGTTCGGCTGCCCAGCAGAAAAAGCGAGCCAAGTCAGTTCTCTAGATCTCCGCATGCGGCGCTTAGAACCAAACCAGAAACCGAAACAGAATCACCTCAAATCAAGCTATGAAATGGGAGCCCGCGGCATCAAGCTAGCATTTTCATTTTTCTCATTATCAGAATAGAAAAAGGTTTAAGTTGATCTTTGTTGATTCGCAATTGGTATTTTCTGCTCCGATCTTTGCGCTGTTTCGCTGGATGATCTCTCAGAATACAAGATCGAAAGAGAAAGCCAGCTGGGCGTAAGACGTGTTTTTACCATCGTCGGGGAGCCATCCGGACCAGTGGCCCACACTATGTCTTCAATCGACAGGGCGGTCACCAGGGTTGTAAAAGTTACTTCAAAAATGTACCTAAGATACAGTTACAGTTACTCATACGAAATGGTACCTATGTACCTAGGTACTCGCTTAGAAATGTACTTAGGTACAGGAACATTTACTTCAAAGATACTTTCTTCACTTACTTTCTCCAAATTTGTCCGAATATATTGGAAGTAAGCTTTTTATACTAAGGATACACATAAAAACGAGTTCGATAAATGTGCTTTATTGGTGTCAATGCGAGAAAAAAGAAAAACCGCATTCACATGAGCCTCTGCTGACGTCGACGGGCCCAAAAGACGTCGCCCGCATGAAGAAACGCATGAGTCGAGTGTATATGCCCCTAACCTTCGCGACGATGAGCAAAGGGCTTCGGGCTTCCTTATTGTTGTTGTTTTCTTTCTTTCGTCAATCGAAAGAAAAACAAGCTTTTTTTGTGGAACTCTTTCAGTTTCGATAATTGCAAAATTGGAGTACGATTTATTGAGTGGAAACTGTATTATAAACGGCGATGTTACAGCTTTACAATTGTAATTATAATTTATATTCAATTATATTTTATATGTATTTATGGCAGAAAAGAGCCACCACCAGGACAAGATTCAGGCAACAGGAACTAGGCACATATATCAAGTTATCTCCTCTCATTTATAGCTGTCAGAGGAACTTCAAACACGCAATGAAGTGTTTTGTTTTTTTTTTGCTTTTTCTCTTTTGAGATGAAGGAAGTAGGCCGCTATTTTCCTTAAACGGAGTTCAGAAGCGATTCGATAAATTCCTGCCGCTAGAACGGCATCGCTAATACACCGTTCGCTCAAATGAACACCGAAATTCGCTAGAGTGTCGTTTGATGAAACATCATGGGCGGGGCTTTGTTCGCTAAAACGTCATTCGAATCAAGTCAATGCCTTCCAGGTCGTACCCAACTCAACGCTAATCACGGCACATGGTAATGTGTTAATACTTCAAGATTCATAGTTTCTACCATCTTGACGAAGTGTAAAGAAAAGTACATGTAAAAAGTTACTTCCCTTAGTTACAAGTTACTGGAAAATGTCCCTAAGATACAGATACAGAGAAATTAAGGTACTTAGGTTTGCACCTCAGCTACAACAAAAGTACCTAGATACCGATTTCCAGTTGCTTGTACCTAGGTACTTTACAACCCTGGTGGCAGGCACGTAGCCAGGATTTTGTTTCGGGGGGGGGGGGGGGGCATAACAAAATTATGTATGAGGGGGAGGGGGGAGAGGAGGTCCCAGCAAGATGGAAGATTTCGGGGGGGGGGGGACCGGCCCCATGGCCCCCCCCCCCCTGGCTACGTGCCTGCCTGTGTGGTCACACTGCTCTGTTACGAGCTCGATCGCAAGCTGGGAAACTTCAGAGCCCGCCCTCGCGAAGACCGCCAACCGGCCAACACAGGCGCCAACCCTGGAGCCCCACCACGGGGGTGCCGGACTCCCTGCGTCGCCGGAATCCGGGCGGCTCTTCTGCAAGCCGTCCACGCAGGGAGCACTCGCCAGGCGCTCGAGACCGGCCTACAAGAAGTCAGCAGCCCTGCGGCCCCACGAAGATCACCGTCGCGAAAACCGCTGCAGGCCTAACGTTATCACCCTCTTCAATCGCAACATGGCCCCCTCAGCCTCGCCCACGCACTCCATCTAAACCATCATCACCATTTTTTTTAAATTATATCTGTGCAATACCTACTCATCATCGTTGGACGTGACGCCGTTAGCCTTTACGGTTTTGGGCGACTTGCCTTTCTGCGCGCCGCGGCTCTCCTGATACGAAATAAATCACTATCACTATTTAGTTTCTGTCTATATCTTGAGAAGAATGTAAGTGCAGAGGCGTGCTGGTGGTAGCTAGTCATGTCGTTTAGCACCTCAGACAGTGGTGCAGAAAAGGAAAAAGCTTTTAGTCGAGGGAACAGAAGGGAACGTCTCAAACTCAGCTCAGTTTGAGACGTCGTTCGATCAAGTCAGTGCCTTCCAGGTCGTACCCAACTCAACCCTTCTGTGTCTGTTCTTTCGACTGAAAGTGTCTTTTTTTATGCATTACAGTCTTAGGTGTTAAACAGCATAATTTTGATTAGCTCAAAATCCTGTTTTAGCTGGAATGATTAGACGCGCAGTATGTTTGAAATCAACATCATGGGCATTTCTTTTACACCATTCGCGCTTCGAAAACATGAACCTTCAAATTTCGATCAACTTTCTTCTTCGCCAAATGTTTGTGTGTTGCGCCGACAGGCAGGAAGCGCATTTCGCGCTGCTATTCCGCGGCCGAAATCGCTGCCGCTAGGAGCACCGCGCCCTAGCGGCAGCGATTTCGCAGGGATTGCGAGGTTTCATTTTACATGAGCGTGTTCTGCCGTTGCGATGGCCAATGTTGCTTGCAAATGACAGAGGCTCACAGTTGGTCACAGTGGCTTCTAGCAACTATTTTAATGCCTTAGTTTTCAGTTTCGCCTTTAATTTCACCTTAATAAAACAAACAAAAAAGCGCTTAAAATACTAAGTAAAACTTGATCTTATTAGATTATGTTTTTTTTTTTCAAACTTAGTTGTTGCGGAGGATGAAACCTCGGATCATCCTCGGTAGCGTCACGGGCAGCGCCTTCCTCGGATGTAAAGACCACGACCAACTCTATACTTACGACCACTCCATCTGAGCGCTCCCTATGGAAGAGCCTGCTCCCGGCTGAGGGCCGAGTTTTAGCGCCACCTAGTGAGAGGCGTTCTCACTAGGCGGCACAAAAACTCGGTCCTCCTACCATATGATCTCTATGCTCCTACCTCGTCGGGTTCTTCTGTTATCCGTGGGTGCGTGCCAGCTGATCGCGCTTTCTGGTTTCAAGCGCGTTCACGCTGTAAAATGTTTTTCTCTATGTAAAGGATACTGAAGGAGTCCAATTCGTTAATTAGTTCGCTTTTTTTTTAGTTTGCGCAGTCAACACCAGATGGTATTGGCTGCGACCGCGCGCCGCCAACACCATAGAGGCCAAAACAACCTGGTGCAGCGCGGAAAATACGAAAAAATATACAGAGTTCCAGGCCTTGCCACGAGGCGCCGCTGAAACTCGGCCCTCCGAAAGGTGCGTGCTGGAGTGTTTCCAGATGGAGTGGTCGTAAGTATAGAGTTGGTCGTGGTAAATACTCCAGCTGATATGGCCGGCCCGAACCTCCTGGACGACTTTGAAGTAGTTTGTATTTCCGAAATGGGGGTATGTGCTCATGATCCGGGGTATGTCCGTCTATGGAGACTGGAAGAGTACCTTTGGTACTGTAGTAGCGTAGAAGACGAGAAAGACTCGAGACATAGGAGCGTGCTGGGCTCACGTGAATCGAGAGATTCGGATCCTGGCGCGTATGAAGAACGGTCTTCGCAGTGCAGTTCTCGGGCCCAAAGTAAAGTGCATTGATCCTGCCATACGGGTCCGTGTCCACTCCGCTACAAATTGGCGACGAGGATTCCTGGAGAATTCCTGGAGAACGGCTCAAGATGATGAATGCATCGGGCGAGACATCGCAGCGAGCAACATCGAACGTCTTCCGGTTCATGGGACCAGGACCTTTCGACCCGCAAAAAGAGGACTGGAACTTATACCAAATAAGGTTCCAAGCATCTCTGGACATCGCCGGAACGACAGATGATGCCACAAAAGGAACTTCCTCATTGCATCTCTGGGGTCCGAGACGTTCAAGCTGCTGCACTCTCTGGTTCAACCGAGGCAGGTCAGTGAAGTTCCCTATGCGGAATTGACAAAAACACTGGACACTCATTTCTCGCCGAAGCGTTTCAAGGAATTTGAACGAGCGAAGTTGTTTTCAACACGCCAGGATGAACGTGAGACACCAACCGAATTCCTAGCACGACTACGATCCGTCATTTGCAACTGCGAGTATGAGAACGAAGTCGATGCTCGCGCATGTTCGTTGCTCACAGCTTTTATAATTGGACTTCGAGATCAACGCTTGAGAGCACGTCTCGTCCAAGAGAAAGAGTTATCGATCGACACAGCACTCAGATTGTCGGAAAGCTTTCTTCGAGCGGAAGAAGAGTCCCGTCAATTGAGAAGTGCCACCGAATCACCCATCGCAGTCAGCCAGGTGAGAGATCTACAGAGGTCTGCTAGACAATGTTTCCGTTGCGGGAATACAAACCATGTCGAAGACAAGTGCCGGTTCAAGTCTGAAGATTGCAGAGCTTGTGGAACCAAGGGGCACATTGCCAAGATGTGCCGGAAAGGACAGTCTGGCAAATCCCGATCAACAAGGAAAGGGACGGTGCAAGTAATCACCAGGGTTCAGTCAGTTTTCGATCGAGATGGCAAGTTTCTGGAATGTCAGATTGAAGGCAAGCGAGTGGAACTCCAAATAGACACGGGTTCACATGTCACCTTACTGGACGTTCAGACTTGGCATCGCCTCGGAAAACCGAAGCTGAACGAAACTCCGTACAAACTGCAAAGTTTCAGCAAGGAGGTCATCGAGGTCAAAGGCCAATGTGAGCTTCAGGTTGAATTTGAAGGCAAGAAGTACAGTCTAGAGGCTATTTTTACTAACACAAGCCAAGTCAACTTGTTGGGGAGGATCTGGGTGAGAGCTCTGAAATTGGATCTCAACAACTTGTTCGTTGCTCTTGTGAAAACAGAAGAGAGCCTCAAGACGCTGCTGACTAGGTACGCAGTACTATTCAGAAACGAACTTGGTCGGTGCACGAAGATCAAGGCTCAACTTCACTTCAAAGAGAATGTCATCCCGAAGTTCATGCGGCCAAGACCACTACCGTTTGCATTGCGCGAAGCAGCAGAGTCTGACTTGAAGAGACAAGTAGCCAACGGCGTATTGACTCCAGTGGAAACAGCGCAGTGGGCCACTCCGATCGTCGTTGTCCCGAAGACCAGTGGATCCGTGAGGGTATGTGGAGATTTCAGCGTGACTGTCAATCCTCATTTGAACGTCGCGCAGTACCCGCTCCCACGACCCGAGGAACTTTTCTCGAAACTCAACGGAGGGCGGAAGTTCTCGAAGCTGGATCTGTCGGAGGCATATCTTCAGATGGAGCTGGAGGAGGATACAAAGAAGTATCTCGTCATAAACACTCACCAGGGATTGTTCCAGTTTAACCGGATGCCTTTTGGCATATCATCAGCGCCTGCCATCTTCCAGCGAACCATGGAACAAGTAACCGCTGGCCTGGGAAGCGTGGCATGCTACCTGGATGATATAATCGTCACCGGAGAAACTGATCAGCAGCACATCAAGAACTTGGAGCTCGTGTTCCTACGACTCAAAGACTATGGGTTCACGCTAAAGAAAGAGAAATGTGCGTTTATGTCTCCAGAAGTGGAATATTTGGGTCAGATTCTGTCAGCGGAAGGAATACGTCCCTCTCAAGGGAAAGTTGGTGCCATACTGAACATGCCGGCGCCGTCTAACCTACATGACCTACGGGCATTTTTGGGCATGGTTCAGTACTACGCAAAGTATTTGCCAGGGTTAGCCGACCTGTGCGCACCGCTGAGTAATCTACTCAAGAAGAATGTTCCTTGGCAATGGAGTTTGCCGTGCGTAGAAGCCTTCGAAGACATCAAGACGCGTCTAACGTCCATGGAGACTCTTGTTCACTTCGATCCAAGTGAGACAATCTACTTGGCGGCTGATGCTTCATCAGTTGGCGTCGGAGCGGTCATCTTCCACAAGATAAAAGGAAAGGAACGCCCCATTGCGCATGCATCGAAAACGCTAACTTCTGCGGAGAAACGATATGCCCAGATTGAGCGAGAAGCTCTAGCCATAATTTTTGGCGTAAAGAAGTTTCATCAGTATCTGTGGGGAAGAAGATTTGTCTTGTATACAGATCACAAACCATTGACGGTGATTTTTGGTCCAGTGAAAGGAATCCCTGTGACGGCTGCCAACAGACTTCAACGGTGGGCCTTGATCTTACAAGGGTACTCGTATGACATTAAGTATACTCCAACAACTCAGTTTGGAAACGCTGATGGCTTGTCACGACTACCTCAAGGACCTGATGCAGAGTTTGACACGGAAGTTCAACATGGAGTCGCCGATGTTGTGAGCTTCATTTCTTCAGACATTATGGCAATTGTTGAGGAAAATATGACCAAACTTCCAGTCAGGGCATCCGACATCGCGGCGGAGACTGCTAAAGACAAGACACTGTCGAAGGTCTACCGATACGTCATGGAAGGATGGCCATCGGTTGAACGCGACGCAGAAATGCAACCATACACATCGAGACAGTCGGAACTCACAGTGGCAAATGGCTGCCTAGTTTGGGGCATGCGCACAGTGATCCCTCTTAGGTTTCGACGTAATCTTCTGGATTTAATACATGAAGGACACCTTGGACAATCAAAAATGAAGATGTTCGCCCGTTCCTACGTGTGGTGGCCAAACATGGACAAAGACATTGAAGCGAAAAGTCGGGCCTGCGAAGCTTGTGCTTCAGTCTCTGACAAGAACGAAAACGTTCCCCTACACCAATGGGAAGTGCCAAAACGACCGTGGTACCGAATCCATACAGATTTCGCAGAATACCAGAACACCATGTACTTGGTGGTGATCGACGCATACAGCAAGTGGCCTGAAGTCGCTTTGATGCCGTCGACCAGAGCTGAGCGGACGGTGGAAGCATTCAAGGAAATATTCCTTGTTCACGGACTGCCAGAGCAGGTAGTCAGCGATAATGGACCACAGTATACTAGTGCCATTTTTAAGAATTTTCTAGAGGGACAAGGAATTCGACACATTTTAACACCACCGTACCACCCTCAGTCAAACGGCTTAGCCGAAAACTTTGTGAGGACACTTAAAGGGGCCCTGCAATGGCTTTTTTACTAATTTTTAATTTGCACCAAACCTGAGCGCACTGAACGTAGTAACTTAATGACACTTTTCTTTTCTCGAATTTCGATTTATTTTAGAAGTTATAGGCAAATTAAAATTACAAAAACAAGCAAAAAATAACCTCCTTCATGACGTCCTTGGTTGCTTGAGTGGCCGTGAACTAGACGAGGGGTGGTGAGCTGAGCGAGCGCTCACGGCTGCCGTACTCCGTGTCGACGGCGCGAGAGGGCGCCACTAAAGCGTGTTCTGGATAGGCTGTATGTAGCGGGCAGCTAGAGCGGCTCTCATTGCATTTGCTGCGCGATTAAACACAAATTCGGCATGACACTTCATTGGCCACAAACGACAGCAAACACGGGGTAAAGATCAGTTCAGAATGGGAGCCACTTCGCGCTGCCATACCGCGAAACGGCCAAACCGCAAGACAAAGCTGCTCACCGAAGGCCTTGGGAACGCTCAGAGCCGGCCGGGTCCTTCGGTCCCTACGGCCGCAGCGCCGCCGCGTACATCCGGGACCTTTCCGTGTCGGCGCCTGATCCCACTACTCCTTTCTAGTAGGCGCCGCCTTTTCCACCGATTGGTGGCGGGTATGTCGACGGATCATTTCTTGTTTCCGTACTTTATAAACTGCATTTGTTTCTTTTCTGATCTCAAATACTGAACAAAAAACTACTTTTATAAATAATTGAAACGGTTCGCGCCACTTATATTTTGTATTTCGACTAAAGAGAAGCTTTTAGCGGCTCTGACCAGTAGTAAGCCCAGGACCTAAGACGTCACATTACGCGCGCTTTCGGTACCGCGGGTCGCCCCCGTCGGTGGAGGAGGTTTCCGCGTCGTCCGGTTAAAATATGACGCACTGATATTTAGTGACTCTCTCCGTGCCCGCTGGCTTGCCCGAACCCCAAGAGACGTGGAAACCGCAAAAAAGGTAGACGCTTAATTATGATTGCAGGGCCCCTTTAAGTCTGCCTTGCGAAAATCCAAGAAGGGAGAGGAAAAGGAAGGACTGAGACAGTTCCTCCTCAAGTATAGGGTGACACCACACTCCACGACAGGACAACCCCATGCGAGATGCTAAACAAGCGGCACTACAGAACGACGATGGATTTGATCAAGTCAGGCCAGTCGTCCCAAGGTTCTCGTGAACGGGCTCGCCAAAAGAGCAACTACGACAAGAGAAGTCGCGACCGGACGTTTCAGATAAATCAGAAAGTCTGGATGCAGGATAGGTTGAAGAAGAACCACTGGATCAAAGGTGTCATCGTCAGCCAAGAAGGACGAGTTATGTTTGAAGTAGTGACGGAAGATCACAAGCGACACCGGGTGCACGCAGATCAGATAAAGAAACGAATCTGCGAAGAAGACTGGACAGCATTGTACGTCCCAACGCCGGTGGACAACTTTTGCGCAGTTGAACCACCGCAAACAGAAGCAGATGCATCGGACACGACTCTGCAGCAATCAGCTGAGGCGTCCGAGTCTACTGCGGTTCGTCGGTATCCTACCAGACTACGCAAAGCACCTGATGTCTTCACATTCGCCTGAGGAGGGAGGAATGTAGTAGCGTAGAAGACGAGAAAGACTCGAGACATAGGAGCGTGCTGGGCTCACGTGAACTGAGAGATTCGGATCCTGGCGCGTATGAAGAACGGTCTTCGCAGTGCAGTTCTCGGGCCCAAAGTAAAGTGCATTGATCCTGCCATACGGGTCCGTGTCCACTCCGCTACAGGTACCATTGTTCCTAAATACTTTTAGCTGCGCGTCCAGAAGAACCCGACGATTCGACACTTCACTGGTAAGCAGTTCATTGAACTGGGCGCGATACATTTTGTCTTATACCCCTTTGAGACGGGAAAGCAAATGTCAATTTGATCGAATGTCATTTACCGCTCGGCGAATCAGCTCGCGATCCTGGTTCTGCACGCGCGCATCGTGGCGTATTAAACCATTAAACACGCGGATTGGCCGAGCTGTGATGTCATTTCGCTTAAATGTCATTTAACGTGCCCGTTTGACAGGGGTATTACTTGGTGTGACGATTTGGATTGGAAAAAACACGTCAATGTCGCTCCGTTCTTCTTTTGTTGTTTTTCTGACTAGCGCTCGCACAAGCCGCTTCCCATTAGCGTCTCTTGCACACGCTACAGTTGGTACTCGGGCGAGGAAAGTAAAAAGGAGCAGTGTAATTCATTGAGTAAACAAATTTCGAGTAAGGGGACAACAGTCCCTCCCTCCATAATCTCCTGAACAGTACCGACGCGAGTGCTGAAGCAAAAAGCTCGACCTGCCGAAGAAAAGAAACCGCAAAGCAGTCGCTTGCTTACGTTCTCTGCTTGTCGTCTGCTTCAAGAATGTGAAAACGCCGCCGCCCTATGCGCCAGTTTTTGTCGCAATTTTTCTCCTCCTGTCAAGTGATTTCCCGCAGTGCTGCGAGTGGCCTTCGTGGAAGCTGCCGCTCTGCCGCGGCGAAAAATTTAATATCTGGTGGAACCGTGCCGCTCAGCTGCTGTGGCTGACCAAAGCGCCGCGACGGCAGAAATCGCACCGCTCTCAGGGCCAATATGGGTGCATGTGAAACCGCTTAAGTTCCGTAAACAAAGGATAATGGTGATGATGACAATTTGCGGCTATTTCCTTCTGTTGGTTTGTTTAGAGTTCCTACATAGGCTACCTACGGGAGCCAGATTTCCGCGTCTGTTTTCCACGTGCCGCCTCGCCGCTATCTCGCCGAGATCCGATCACGTGAGGAACCGGATCAAATGCCGTGCAGGAAACTAGACGTTGCACGCGCCCCGGCGTACGTATACGTTACCCTGCTTTGGAGCGCGCCGCGCGCCTTGAACGCGCGGCTCCGCTATTCGCCGAATTCGGTCAAGTGAGGAGCAGGATCAACATGTCGTGCAGGAAAGACGGCGCTACGGGGATGAACGCGCAACTCTGGCTCCCGTAAGGAGCCTATACATTAGAGAGTTTTAGAATAGCGTAAAGACCCTTGCGTCAGCACTACGTACAACGCACGCTAGCTGTCGACGTAACGTTACGGAGCGCGTTGAACGCGCACTTTTAGTAGAGCGGAAGACAAACGCATACGTAACAATACGTAAAGACTTGCAGCGCCATCTAGATGTGCTCCTACGAACTGCCTCAAACAATCCAAGGCGGGTATTCGGTAAAGCCAATTTAACACTGCGAATCTCTTCGCTTTGCTACGAAGTGCGTGAATCTCTTTCCAGTTACCTGTTGTGAACGTGTTTTGTCTCTTTTTTTAGGGCTGTGCGACCAGCAGTTCGTTCTATGGTTCGCTCCAGTGTGTTGAGGGGTCCCTACTATCTTATGCTGGCCTCGTCATTTGCTTGGAAGTATGCAAGCAATACGTCGCACCGCTCGCGTACCGACCGCAGAAAAAACACCTTTTGGGTCCGACGGCGTCGCCAACGTTCTTGGCTACGACACCCATCTTTATGGGCGCTCGAAAGGGTTCGTCGCGTTGATTTCTTTGAGGAGGTTGTGGGTCGCCTGTCAAAACCGCCCTATCAGGCCGAGTTCACACTCGCTCCGAGGAAGTCACACGGGGAAGCGCTACCATTGGGAAAAAGGTTTTGTCTGTACTTAAGTCCAGAGTCCCGGATGAAGAGGAGGGGCCAAGGCGGTCTAGTGGTCTGGGTCTTCAGTTGGAGGCCTTGATTGGCACCGGGTCTTTCGTCTGTCTCCATCTTTGAACTCCGCGTGTCCTCGCCCGCCACGAGCCTCGCCCTTTTTCTCTTCTTTCTCTTACTTCCACAAGGTTGAGGTCATCTTCAATGCTGAAGCGAACCCGCACAACGCGCGTAGCACTTCCACTGGTTTGCCTCACCGCCGCCATTTTCCAAACTGGAGTAGTCCTCGCGCTCTCCCGTGCGTGACGAGAGCAACGAGAAATGGCACGTAAGGGACCGCTACGCACGCTCGCAAAAAGCGATAGCGAGCGTACGTACGCATAGCTCGCCGCAGTACGTACGTATGGCTCATGCGCAGTATGGAGGACGCAGCGTTAACGCTAACGTAGGGGGCTTACGTTTGCTGCTATACGTATTACTAAAACTCTCAAAAGTGCAACCCCACCCTTGATTAGTGTGATTCTAAAGCAACAGATGGCGGTGGGATCGCCTTCAAGACCTGCACATCAATGCGAGAGATCGTCCGTGGTGGCGCTTCGATACACTGGGGTATTTTTCTCTATCCTGAATATGACATCCCTGGTCCTTTGCTTGTTTTCTCTGCGCGAACTTTCTTTTAAACGCGCACGGCTGCGCCAGTTCTCGTGCAAGGGGGCCAGTTGCCTGATTTCCGAGCTCACGTCTCCAGCAAATGTGGTCAGAACAAAACGACATTCACAACAAAACAACCGACGCGTTGAAAAATATAAAATTGCCTGTGCGCCGTTAATACCCCGCTGGGATTTCGGAGGCCAATTACATATATTTTAATGTGATCGGATTTATATGACGGGCTGGCCCTTTTGTCATGCTTGTGTTTGGCTCTGTGAATATCCAGGGAAAACATGATGACGTGATAGACTTGGATTTCCGGAATTCTAGCTTGAGGAACCAAATACCTGAAAATTCAAAACAAATAGACCATTTTGTGTTTTTTTCTCTTGGGGGGGGGGGGGAGGGGGCGGGGTCAGGTTTTTCGTTTAGGTAGAGGGGTGTTTATTTTGATCAAAACCACGAGACTGGAAGGCACAAAAAATGACACTCAGGTTTTGATACTGAGTTTGGTAAACCCAAAGTAGGACTGGTGCGGGAGTCGTAGTAAAAGAATGCGAAGGTTAAATTTAACTCACCACAATAAATTGTAACAATTAATTTTAATACAAGTTCAGTGATAAATGCAATGACTGGCCAGGCAAAGATTCTGGGTCTGTAGTTAGCTTTTGCACAGAGTTTAACCAATGTACCAGTCTTCATTTGGTGAATTATGCGCGCAAGTAGTGATGGGCTGAAATGAAAAATATACAAACGGGTACAGTTTGACGTTGTATAAAATATAGTGTAAGCACGCACATGGTACGATGATTAAGACTGAAACAGCGTTACATTTCACACTAGCGTTGAGTATATCAAACGTTAAGGGTGCATCGAAAGCTTAAGCTTGTACACATATACTGCTCAGGCCGTAATGTTTGAATGTTCCTAGTACTTTATTAGCCTCAGATTTGGTGTAAGTTGTCTCTTAATTGCTTACAACAGAAAGAAGAAAACATTCTAACTCTGGGTTGATAGAAAACTCCACCTGCTGACAGCTACCAATCATCTCGGCGCCGATTATGAAGTATTCACTGCATGCCGACGGTCGCGTGCTTAGAACGAGTTTTTCTCACGTGATTTCATAAAATTGAAGTTGTTCTTGACAAACAGCATTGTATACTCGCGCAAGCCGCCACAAGTGAAGTTCAGAATATTTCGTATTGATTGTAGCCCACGTGGCAAATAATATTGTTTCTTTTTTTTTTTTGCAATCCGCGATATAGAATGCTTTTGGGTTACCTTGGTCTCTAATGCATGTATAGTACACAAAGAGCACAAGCTCAGTCGCAGTGGGAAACAAAAACAATAATGATAAATTAGTGTGTAATCACGTGAAAACTGAGGGCATCGCACATATGCAGAAGGTAAGCTTTGTTTCACTGAATACATTACCAGTAAAGTATTTGGTTTTATCGTGCGAGCGAAACGGAACGTACAAGCGCGAGCATGCTGACCTTCCAGTGAACAAGCGCACCGTTCAAGGCATGGAGCTCGCTTTTATGGCTTTTTCTGCGCCATTATTTCTATTATTTCACTTTTTTTATTAAGTGCGCCTATTTTTGGCTTGTTAATGTGCCATTTTCTTAGTTGTAAATTATTTTCCAGAAGTCTGACAACTATAGTATGTTTCATCATAAGTAAGAGCCGCAAAATAAAATGTAGACAAAAAAAAATAAAGAACGCGAGCACGCGCACACACATTAAAATGGAATGTAATGGCGCATTCAAAATTAGCCATAAGTTTTCTAGAGACCAGGAGTTTCGTAGGGCGACATAGTTACCCGTTGTAGATTATAAATTACAGTACAACGTACGACGGGGGCCCATGGCCCCGGCCCTCTCCGGGCCCGGGCCATGATCCTTACCGAGACACTGTTTACGTGCCATATAACGAACTTCTAGTAGTGGCATGTAAACAAAATAACGCCCACGTTGCCTTTATTGACAAAAAACATGGGAAATGAAATCCCAGCGTCATTTCGTCAGCTTCAATCTCCAGTTCTGGCGAAAAGGTAACGCGCAGCCCCCCCCCCCCCCCCCCCCAAGAACTTATGAGCCTGCCCCCCCCCCCCTTCCCCCGGGAAAATGGAAAGTCTACGCCGCGGATTAACACGCCCCAATAAAAAATTGCGGGTTTGTTTTGACTAGCTTGAACATCTTTTGACGTGCTACCGAAATCTGAGATTGGCCTCTGTCAGGTTGCGTGCAGCTAGGCCGATATTTAAACCCGACAAATATGGATTCATGGGCCAGTGCGTTGGCTCAGAGACACTGAGACGTTTTAATGTTTTCGTGTTTTGTTTTAATATCATTGCCACTTAAGAGCCACCGAGGTGGTTTTTGAAACAAGATATAGTCAAACCATTCTGACAAGCACAGTTTGTTGATTGCGAAAATGATTTTTGCAAGTGATAAAAGCATTCAAATGTTTTCGCATACGTCGCGGAATCCCAAATGGCGGAATCACTTTCATGGCGCCGATTTAATTTGGATCGCGTCAGCCATGTGTACCGACGCACAGTAGAACGCGCGCGAAAGCAGCTGTGGTCACGTGGCTGTGGTGCAACCGCAGCCTCGCGCTTCTTGCTCCCACATCTTTGGCTCGTTCACTGCGGGCATCCAGGCATCTGACACCCTGGCATCTGGCACTTTTTCTGTCTTTCACGTGGCGTTCCAAGTGGCACATGACGGAAAATGCACATCAAGCTATTCTTGAAGACGTGTCGTCATCTGTATTTTGTAGTAAGAAACTGCAATTCGACGTAATTGAATGGGAAAGGTTTGAGGTGTAATAACATTCTTAACGTGTAATATATCAATACAAAAGTTCTGGAAAATGTAATATCGAAGGTTGCTTCATAATTTAATGTCTCGTAATTTTGATTAGCTCACGTGATTCCGTTTTTATAGCGCCATGCAATAAAACTCTCCTAGACTTAATTTTTTATTTTAAAATATGTATTATCTGTACAATTCGTTGCTTACTTTTTTTAATTTATTATATCCAACCGGACGCTCACGTAACATATCGTAGACGATGGGACGTTATAACTCGAGAAATATTTTCTTTAATATAAGACTCTGTGGTCTATTTAAAGCTGAATAATTAATTAACAACTAAAAATAATTACAATATCGAGGCATTAAAGTATTGTTGAAAAACAGCTCTATTAACTTTATAATTGTAGGATACATAGAAAGAAAAGTATAAACCGTCAAAAAAGCACCAAAACGTCATGCACAGTGTAATATGATATCCGATTCTTTCTTCTTCGCTTTAGTGTCAAAGCTCTTCAAATAATATTTTCGACAGCTCTAAAATTTGCAGACCTTTAAATACCTAGCTTTTGTTCTGGTGTGAATATATCTTTTCGTGTAGCCCATATTAATGAAAGTGAGCTTTTCTTGACTGCTGCGTTCTCAGCGAAAGCTTGTAAACCAGGAAATGCGTGAATTTATATCATCTAGTGTGCATGCGTCATTTGAACAAAAAAAGAAAACAAGGCATCCGAAACAAGGAGCGTTTATCTTTGCATGTCTTGTAACCCACGCTTCACACCGGTACAAGACAATACCGCTCCGTCTTTTTCTTCGCCGTATGTGACATCGTTGTGAGTTCATTTGTCTTTTCGGCACAGCTAGCAGCCGCAAAATATTGTGTCGTCTCACACACAATGAAAAACAAAAATAAATATTTACTCCAACACACCCCAAGCCAGCCTCGCTACCATACCGAGCTCCTGACCCCGCTGTCAAACCGACCTGCCGCCATACCGACCTCCTGCCATACTTGCCTGCCATACCTGCCATACCTGCTGCCATACCGACCTCCTGATCCCGCTATGTCTAGAAGCGCAACCCCAGGCCACTGTGGCAGAATGGGGTCATACAACAACCAGCTCCTATGGGGAGGCCGACGCGGTCGGCACACCTCCTCGTTCTAGTACACCCTATCTATACTCCGTTTCGTGCTTAAGATATACGTCTGCAAGCGTGGTGTCCCGAGTGGTGCCCTATGCGTTAAAGCACGTGCAGCATGTGCATGAAGGAGGCCTTGGCAAGCTTGGAATTTCACGTACTTCCTCACACACGCAGGAATATGGCGGCGGTCAAATGTCTTGTTGCGAGAGCGTGGCTTCATCTATGGTTTTGTTTGCGTGAGAACGCGTGGAAATGATCTGCGAGATCAAACCCCCTGCTCGTGGCAGCAGCTTTGACAGCGTTATTCACTTCGTAAGAAACCGAGTCTAGGGATCCTAAGCTCTATCCCCACCCCTGCCCGTTTCGATCCGGATGAGCATCGTTCCGGACTGCGGTTGTTTATCACTACTCCGTGATGCACGCTAAAGTCCCCCGGCAGTGGTTGTACTGCACTGGCAAACTTTCTCATCTTCAGTAGCTAACAATGTCTCTACGTTCTAGCAAACTGGCTCTCAACCATTCATGTTTCGCGGACCCCTTGTAGACCGGCGAAGATGATGCAGGACCCCGTTCGTGGAGAGGGGATGGGAAAGGTATGGCTTTTTTATATTTATTAAATGGATATAAGTAAGGGCTAATTTAAAGTAGACTTCTCTCATTCACATACACACAAGAAAACTTACCCGAAAATTAAAGCGTTTCTTCTCAATCTTAAACAAAATAAAAAAAAAAACTTTTTCTGGGGGTTTGACTGATGAGATACGGCGTCGCGGACCCCTAGATTGCCTTCGCTGACCGTAAAGGGTCCACGGACCCCCTTTGAGAACCACTTTTCTAGCAGACTAACATTTCGCTGTCTAAAATAGGTTGCCAGCATGTGCGCTTTGCTTAGGCGGATGATATCTGAACATTTCGTTTCGGACGCTTTTGTTTCTTTGTTTTTACTGAACGCGAGCAAGCGGGTCTCCTAGCTCGAGCTCTTGGAATTGACAGTAAACAAATTGTGGTGTGCATATTTATACAGCCGCAAGTTGGTCTGCCTGAGTGGGCGTCTGGTGTCTCAGTTGTAGATGAGCAATTTAGTCAGTGCAGTCCAACCGCTAACCTGGGGTCTTTAACGTGCACCACGCAGTAGTGATACACGACAGCACGTCGAAAGGATGCTCATCTAGATCGAAACGGGCAGGGGCGGGGATAGAGCCCAGGATCCCTAGGTTCTGCAGCGCGAGCTTTCGCTCCCCGTGCACCGAGCTGGTGTGCGCTAGCCCCCTCGGCCACCGATCCCCCTCCATTTACAGGGATAAGGCTGCATTATGTGACCGGCTATTTCTTTCTGTTTTAGGGGCGAAGCTCCTTAGGGGCTAGCCATGTCCGTATGTCCGTCCGCCGTAGGCCGGCGTCGGGTGCTCGTGCTTCTGCTCGTGAGATCACGTGCTCACGAGCACGTGAAAAAACATGCTCACGTGCTCGTGTAAGGCAAAAAAAAATTGGAAAAAAAAGATGAAAAAAATTATGAAAAAAGAAAAAGAACAAAAAAAAAGAGTAGGGGTACTGAGATGCCATCCCATCTGTCTGCTTAAAAAAAAGAAAAAGAAGAAAACCACACATTCTCCTACTGCCATGAATGAAAAGGACCGAAAAGCTCGGCATGCAGCGCCTCAGCGTCTACGTAGACAGCAAGCTGCTCCGGAGACCAGGGCGCGAGAAGCTGCTGCACAGCGTCAAAAACGCCAAGCGGACCCGGAGTTGAGAGCTCGGGAAGCGGCGGCAAAGCGTCAACGCCGACAGCAAGCAGCAATACCTATGACCAAAATCAGTATCATCAGCACCACCCGAGCTTCGCCCCAATCAACATCATTCACCACGTGGAGATGCGGTCATATTTTTTCTCAAGAGCACGTGGTGTCGGCATCGGGTACTGCACTCCAAGAAATAGGGGGTGTGCAGGGTATACTCCCCTTGTCCCATATATAACTCCCCAAAACTTCATTTCGTCGTTCTGTCCACTGACGTCGAGCAGGCGATACCAACTTTTACGAGCGGCTTGATAGTCAAGCGATACATTTTATTAAAATAGCTAATGTACTCATTAAAGGCTACAGTAAGACAATCAAGGTTTTTTTGGCCCGGCTGCAAAACCTCAGTTATTTTTTTTTCGTAGTCTTTGATACGTACAGTAGCTATTTAGTACGTTATATCCAACAGCTATCAAACCGCTTGTAAAATTTGGTATCGCCAGCTCGACGTCACTGGACAGAACGACGAAATGTAGTTTTGGGGAGTTACATAAGGGGACAAGGGGAGTACCCCTGTACATCCCTTATTTTTTGAGTGTGTAAAGAATGTCACCACCCTAAGCAAAGTGCACACGAAGGCACTCTATTCGAGGCGAGAATAGGGTACCTTCATTTGCCGGCCGCTCCGCTGACAGGGTGGAGACACCCGCCATTTTGTGGCGAACTTTGCGATGCTCTCACCGGCGTCATATTGAGTCTATCTTTCCAGAACTTTCGCTAAACACAACGTTTTTGCACCCCGACTTTGCCTCTACAGAACCCACACCCAATGTGGAGCTAATACTGACCTCAGGCGCCATATTGTGGCGCTCCATTGGCTCCATTGGTGTCTCCACCCTGTCAGCGAAAGCGGCCGGCAGATGGAGGCACCCTAGGCGAAAAGTTTGGGTATCGCCCCCTGGTGGGAATTCTTTCGCAACCCAGATTGAGGATACTTCAACTTCCTCTGTCTGTGCAAGCGCCTACAGTGCCGAGTTTCTAGGCACTATGAAAAGGAGAAGATACTCACGTGACTAGCACGTGCACTGCCCATATATTGAGGAAAACAGAAGCGCCCTAAAAAGCTTCTCACCACGAATACGGCGTGCAGGTTCGTCTGCTGCTTGCACACATAGTGCGTTTGTTAACCCCCCCCCCAAAAAAAAAAAAAAAACACACCTGCATGTTTTCGTCCCCCCTCCCCCTACCTCAACCAATAACGGCGCGCACTTTTCTTCATCGTCATCGCGCGTTCCCCGCGCCTTCGCTTTGTTGCACCTTTGATTAGCGCGCTCTTCCTTGCGCTTCGATGCGCCAAAGAAGACGTGTTTTGAAACCTTTCCTTGCCGTACAGACCGACACACTGTTTACAAACAAGCCCGCATTTGCCCACACCAGGTGTGGGCACTGCGCGTGCGCAGAAAACGAATTCGCGTGAAGTGAAACGTCTGTGCTTGCGCCTTGCCGTCGACAGCGCCACAGCAGCTGCGTGACGTCAGGGCCGCGTGTTAGTCTATCGACGCTTTCAGGCAGCTGTGCATGGGCGCCGCCATAACCGACCTTCAGTTTTTGTTTCCTCTTATTCCGTTCTCTTCACCTCATCAGTGAAACAGCAGGATAGGTTATGACCACTTTAGGTGCTACTGCCTCTTTCTCCCCAGCATAGGCCCTTGTGGAGGCTCATAAACGCCCGCTTCAGTTGCTGGGCATTTTTGGTAAAATAATAGAAGGTCGGCTATGGCGGTTCGATCTGGTGCGTCTTTAAAGCGTCTATACATTTCCTGTGATTCATTAAAATGACACGCTTGAAGGCTTCGCTGGCGTGCTTCCGCAGTGGTTGCCTAGCCGCAAACGCAAAAACAGTGAAAGGCTATTTCCAAGGCCTGTAGCATCATTATTCTCGGGAGGCCATATCGGGACATGCAAAGGCAAATAAAACGTCCCCATGCACCCTTAAAATGCTATAATCTTTTTTTTTTTTTTTTTTTTTTTTGCAGGAGGCGTACATAAACAAGAACCGTTACCTGTTGCCATCTGCACTGTGTTGTGCTGCTCTAGGGAAGTCGCGTCTTGGAGCGTGTAGCTTAAAAAGTTATTTATTTTAAACGGTCGCGTCCGTACACACGTTTATAATGTTTTTTACTCACATTTAAACTAACTAAAAGCATGCATATTATTTTTAACGCATACGGCGCGCATAGGCAATGGCTCAGGCAGTTCTCCCAAATACGTACTATATAGTCTATAGATCACCTTAAAGGGATACTTCAACGAAATTTGAAATATTTCCGTCGTGTTAAAAAATAGGTTGAATATGATCCACAATATCCGTAAATGACAATCGCACGTTTGTATTTTGAGCCTGATGGCTGTATTTTTCGTTATAAACGCCCCACTCTGGCAAGCGCTCGGGAGAAGGCCCAGCGGAGACCACGTGACATCCAACGCAATCATGACGTAGGTGGTCTCGGGACGAGCAAAGCTACGGCAAGGCTGACGTCGAGAGGATGGCCTAGTCGTTCCAGTCACCGAAGCGGCTGCTTTTGTACGAATTTTGAGTGACGGGTTAATCTGCTATAATCTTATAGGGGACAATAGCGACTTCTGCGACGACAATGTCAGCAAGAGCCACGTAAATAGACAGTTTTAGCATAGCGTTGCTGGCTCTTACGTACGCGATACGCAATAGTATAGCGTACGCTAAAAATTACCTGCGCGGACCGAATTTAGTTGTGCGTTACGTTTTCGAGTGAACACCGCGCATGATCTTGGTTAAATTTGCTAGAGCCGCAGAATTCCGCGTGCTTATAGCGCAACCATGCTCCTGGAAAGAAATAGTGAAAATGAAAACGTGTCCAACCGTTTTATTTCAAATGAAACCAAGCCGCAGCTGCCTCGTCAAGCGCGCTTTTCTGCGGGGTACAGAGGCTACGAGTAGGAGTGCGTAGCCGAATTCGATCACGGAGCCTCCGTCAGTCGTCCCGTGGAAACGGCAGCTTTTATCAATGCTATCGCGGAATGAAATTTATGACCTATAGTACTGATGTCCAGTGCATAGCGAGAACTTCGGCGATTTCTTTTAGAGTCGTTCGTCCGTCGGCGATGAACTGTGCGAATAGGCTTAGTGTTGAGCAGATCACAGCGTTGACGCACATTCCGAGCGGCGAACATTTTCACTGTGCACTCCTTCAGCTGCACGGCGATCTGATTCGACCGCCGTAGGTCCCGGAAAGAATTGCCTAGCTGAACACCACGCAATTTCACGTAACACAGAACTTCGAAAACACCACGTCGCCCTTGCTGCGCCAGTCGAGGTAACCGCCATCTTGAAACTGGCGCTCTCGTTGCGTCCGAGATCTCTCGAGAGCGTCCCGCAAGCCTGCTAGCCCGCCACGCAAAATCCACAGCGTTGAGTGCGTACGCATACGCTAGCTCTTCTATTGCGTTCTGCGCACGCGCACTCCCGACCCGAAATTTTATTGAGTACGCAAGGCTTTAGCGTACGATCCACTAAAACTGTCTAATACCTGTTCACACTCGGAGCGGACGCGCGCGTTTGATGGAAGTGCTGTATTCGCGCTGTTGGTAAGCGCTTCGGGACCGATCTTTTATGATTGCAACTCGATACTGACGCGACACTCGGCAAAGGAAGGTTGGACCGGCATTGCACGTAGCTCCCACGAACTGTTATGGCTCGACAGTGACGTGCAGTCGTGTAAGAATAAAAATAGGGGGTGTACAGGTGTACTCCCCTTGTCCCCTTATGTAACTCCCCAAAACTACATTTCGTCGTTCTGTCCAGTGACGTCGAGCTGGCGATACCAAATTTTACAAGCGGTTTGATAGCTGTTGGATATAACGTACTAAATAGCTACTGTACGTATCAAAGAATACGAAAAAAAATAACTGAGGTTTTGCAGCCGGGCCCAAAAAACCTTGATTGTCGTACTGTAGCCTTTAATGAGTACATTAGCTATTTTAATAAAATGTATCGCTTGACTATCAAGCCGCTCGTAAAAGTTGGTATCGCCTGCTCGACGTCAGTGGACAGAACGACGAAATGAAGTTTTGGGGAGTTATATATGGGACAAGGGGAGTATACCCTGCACACCCCTATTTCTTGGAGTGCAGTACCCCATGCCGACACCACGTGCTCTTGAGAAAAAATATGACCGCATCTCCACGTGGTGAATGATGTTGATTGGGGCGAAGCTCAGGTGGTGCTGATGATACTGATTTTGGTCATAGGTATTGCTGCTTGCTGTCGGCGTTGACGCTTTGCCGCCGCTTCCCGAGCTCTCAACTCCGGGTCCGCTTGGCGTTTTTGACGCTGTGCAGCAGCTTCTCGCGCCCTGGTCTCCGGGGCAGCTTGCTGTCTACGTAGACGCTGAGGCGCTGCATGCCGAGCTTTTCGGTCCTTTTCATTCATGGCAGTAGGAGAATGTGTGGTTTTCTTCTTTTTCTTTTTTTAAGCAGACAGATGGGATGGCATCTCAGTACCCCCTACTCTTTTTTTTTTGTTCTTTTTCTTTTTTCATAATTTATTTCATCTTTTTTTTTCAATTTTTTTTTGCCCTACACGAGCACGTGAGCATGTTTTCACGTGCTCGTGAGCACGTGATCTCACGAGCAGAAGCACGAGCACCCGACGCCGGCCTACGGCGGACGGACATACGGACATGGCTAGCCCTTAAGGAGCTTCGCCCCTAAAATGGCATACTAATAACAAAGTGTACATACCGTGTTACGAAGGTAATCCATACGGCGTTTATTTGAGCTCTATGTATATCACACAAACCAAGAAGATAGGATCGACGAGAGTCCTTTTTCGACGACAGTGTTCGTCAACACTGCCTCGGAAAACAAGGGTTTACAGATTGACCTGACATCTTAATCTAAAATTGAGGTCAGCGATCAAAATACGAGAAGGGTCCACAAGTCTCGCGCCGTCATATACCATTCAGCACGCCAGCCGGTCGTGGGCAGACGGTCTTAATTGGCCAAATACTGTTGAAGCAACGCTGCACCGAGTCGTCGGAGTGCCTGCTAGGCCTATCTGCCGCACTCGTTTGGTCGCGGGTCGGTGAATTCGTTGCCGTTCTAGGTTTTCTTGGGTGTTTGTGGATCCAGCCTTCTTGTTCGTCGTGGTCTGTTTCAAGTACTTTTTTCTTGCTGCTTGAAGTCGGGACGCGCGAGAAGAACACGTAGAAAAATAAACGTTCCTTGATCGTCGCGGCGAAGTAACTGAGCGACACTGTCGGACCTACCACCCTATTGCGCACGCGCAGTAGTTGCTTCGTTTACCACACGATAGATGGCGCTTGGCACTCAGCATTATCAAATTTGGCAATTTTCGTCACATCTCTAATTATGCTACAAAATGTGGATCTGAATATTATTTAACAAAACTTTTAGGAAACGTTGGCCGGCTATTTATTGTCTACGATCGCGGTGCTGGTAAGGTAGGCTCTTACTTAATAGGCGACGTGGATTCGGCTGACGTGCAGCGTTTCCGCGGATGCATCGTAGTAAAAAGGCAGAGAGCTTTCGAAGGAAAGAAGGCGCAAAAGAGTCCAGTTTTCTTTTAAAAGTTCTATAGCAAATAATTTTTTTGGCTTCCTATTTTTGTGTTTTTTTTTCTTTTCACACCTTTTACGGCAATCGGTGGATGAAATTCGATTTCAGAATCGTTTCATGGTCCCTTTAAGCTCGCAGCCACACTGCTAATGCATCATACGAAACACGGTCTTCAGACGCTGCCTGAGTCGTTGTTCTTCCGTGTATGACGTCATATGAGACATGCAGATACCGTCCGCAGACATGTCGATGAAGCATACGTCTTTCGAGCATGCTCAAGGCCTGTCCGCAGAAAATGCTGGCATGATATGGGCAAAGAGCACACTATATTCTCTATGGTTTATAAGCAGTGCTACTGCGGTTTCGGTAACACCTTCACAAATCCAATATTCTACTAGCACCTTGCTAGCCTTTGTAATCGATAGACGCCGTCAGTTGCCGAATGGCTAGATTCATACCGTTACGGCTGTGGTTTTTGCAAAGAGAGAAGAGAGGAAGCGAATAAACTTTATTTCTACACGCCTGGTCCGGTGCTCGTTAAGAAAGTTCTGGGCTGTCTACCATTCCCCTTTTGGGAGGGTGGTGGACTGACATGAACCATGGTAAACAAAAGAAGTTAACCGAAAGACCAGCTTCACAAACGAAAGGAGTTCTAAGAAAAAAACGTTTTTTCCGAAAACTTAAATCATAACTATTCTAACTGACTGAGGTTCGATTAAAAGATTATTTCAGGACAGCCTCGGGGTTTGTCCTAGTGGCTGCTTAACTTGTTTAAATTCAAGAGGGTAGTGAATCCTGCAAAGTGCTAACCATTTCCAAAAGGAGACTACGTTTCTCGCCAATAAAAAAGTGTTTACTGTATTGCAATATAAAAAAAAACCAGCGAGACGACAATAAATTTTTTTTTCAATTATTGCCATGCTTTCGTGTTTCTTGAGGCATTGCTTAGAGACCTTTAAATTATGATGATTTTAGTAGTTGTCACACTCTAGTTTCAAATGTACGTTCGACCGTTTTAGCGAACGTGGCCCATAATAATTAAACATTTTCTCGTGTTTTTTTTTACTTTTTTTTATTAGTGTGAAAGTTATATTTTTACCCTTCAACTTAACTTTCGATAAATAGCCCATGTTCCGGTTAAGACGCAGCCTTGTGTTTCGCGTTTTGGAAAAAAAAAAAGCTTTTGTTTCCCTTTGCGATAGACCACATCATGTGCTACGTGCGTCGGAACCAATCGAATGCTGTGTAAGTGACACGTGACTCTAAAGAAGGGCGCAATGACCCGTGGGGTGCGTAGCCACGTGCTATGTTCACAGCACTGGATTGGTTGGCGTCACTCGGAACGTGCGTGGCGTTTTATCATAAGGTGAAACGGTAAATGCGACTCACCACCCTTCTTATTACGAGGCGAATTTCTGAGCTCTTGACGGTTTTTTTTCATGACCCTAGAGGCCGCTATATCGAAGAGGTAAGACCGGTTGGTATTTATCTATGGCTACTGAAATTTATCAATCTGAGTGACTATCTAGTCAAAAAGATCTTTAGGAGAGCAAAAAGGTCGGTTCGGCTATTTGTGAACTACCGTCGATGTGAAATTGTTCGAAAGCGTTGAGAGAAAAAGAAAGAGGTTACCGGTGATAACGCCCGTAAGACTCTTCTAGCGGCAGTACTCACGGAAGTAAGGGGCTGGCCGGGGAAAAGTAGGCTCCTTTTAATTATTTTTTCTAGGTAGTTTCAAGAAAAAGTGCGTATAAAGGATTTAGAGTATGTGTGTAAATTGTAGGTTAAGTTGAATTGGAGCAGTAGCTATCCACTCTACTGTTCTTATGACCGCGGCCGTGAGACTACCGTTCGAAGAGCGAACGGAAAAAATTAGGCCGAAATATTTATGTCGAACAAGTGTGGTTGTTTCTATATCACAGGGAAGACGTTAACTTTTTATGCTCATCGAATGCTCTTCTAAGAAAATACACTACAAAAGTTTCAACCCATTTAAATATTATTGTATATTGTATGGGAAGTTTAGCAGTTAGCTTGTCATTTTTGTAGCAAAAAGCCGCTTCGGGCGACGGGCCACGAAGTACGCTTCACAGTGGCGACTCATATTTGGTACTGATTTTCTACATATCTGCACAGTATAGCATCCGAACATTTTATGTAAGGACGAGTTTTCGCCAATAAGTGTCATGATCATAACGCTAATATTTTGGGGAACTGGCCGTACACGTGGCAGCGTTTGCTACGACGAAAATATGAGCTCGCGGTTTTGTCCGCCCTGAGCAGGTTGTACTGGGAACTTCAGTGAATATCAGTGAATATCAGTTTCAAACGTAGCAGCAAGGCTGTCTTGTCTATTCCGGGAACGTAATTACCGGCGCTTTCATACATACATACATACATACATATATATATATATATATATATATATATATATATATATATATATATATATATATATATATATATATATATATATATATATATATATATATATATATATATATATATATATATGTATATATATATATATATATAAGTGAACAAAGAGGGGAGAGGGTGATTATTGAATTTATTGAATTAAAGTTAGGGAAAGGGAAAGAGAGCTGGCGAAAAATTGGGCCAGGAGCGGACAGGCGAAGGTTGCGGGTTCAATCCCCGCTCCTGGCCCAATTTTTCGCCAGCTCTCTTTCCCTTTCCCTAACTTTAATTCAATAAATTCAATAATCACCCTCTCCCCTCTTTGTTCACAATATTACTACGGCTGCACTTGTCAATCTTCACTCATTTCTATTATATATAATATATATATATATATATATATATATATATATATATATATATATATATATATATATATATATATATATATATATATATATATATATATATATATATGGGCGGTTTCATTTGGATTCAGGCAACGAGGTGCACCCATATTTTTATTATTTTGCTTTAAATTTTTATATTTTGTGTCGCATGTTCCAATAAAAACAATCCTTTTATTTTAATGTCCTGACATGTTTAGTTTCTGAGAAAAAAAATCTCAAAGAAGTGGGAAAGAACGACGAGGTTTGGACGATTGTCTTGTGTTGCGTTTTTGAATCACTCTCAATCTCAAAGTATTCAAAAGAGAGCGTCTATATTTTTTTAGTGTGATATATATGCAAGTAGGTAAAACGAAATTATAACTACTATTTATTATTCGTAGCTACAATTTTTGTAAAAATCGCCAAACATGACACCGCGAACAACTGTAACCAAAATTGCGGATTCGTTTTTTTTTTTTAGTAGACTTTGTTTAGTATCGCTTTTAAAATAATATCACGTGTAGAACCTTTCTTTGCCTTCCACATTATGCAAGTATTGTGCCTTTATCATGTACGAGTACTGAGAAATAAATTATGAAACCGAGAAGGTTTTCACGTTTTGTTCAATTTCAACAAGCTGCATAAAAGAACAATTTTTTTTTGTGTCGCGTTTTTTTTACTTTTTTTTTTTACCCAGAATACATTCCGTTAGAAGTGTATGGACTGGTGTTGCGTTTTAAGCCTCTAAATATGCTAAAAATGATTCTTTTCTGCTATCAACATAAATTTCGCATTCAAAATATGAAATTGTGCATTTAAAAATCTAGGTTTCCAATAGAAAATGTATTCAACTCTAATGTTTTACCATATTATACTTTGATGTTTCTAACATAGTATAGATTATGTGGCGCATAGGGTTTGGGCTTGAGGCCTCTCCAATCATGGCACCTGCGTAAATTGTCTGAAAACCCGCTTTCGGCAGTTGCGATTTTAGTGTTAATTAGACTTTTGTAATTGCAAACTTCTTAGTATACGCCTAACGACATCAATGTATTTTATATTATTATTTATTAGAGGTCCCTTAGATTATTATGTTAAAAGAATAAAATATACAGCTATAACCCATAAACTGACCATCACCATTTGCTTTTTTTTAGCATATTTAGAGGCTGAAAACTCAGAACTACAGCATATACCTCTAGTGGAATGTATACTGGCTTATACAAAAATGTATAAAAATGCAACGCAAAAAAAAATTATCCAACGTGTTTAAATCGATTGAAAAGTGAAAACCTTCTCTGTTTCATAATTTATTTCTCAGTACTTGTACGTTATTAAGACACAAACTTTGCATAATGTGGAAGGCAATGAAAGGTTCTACACGTGGTAACATTTTAAAAACAAAACTAAACATAGTCGAATAAAAAAAAATCTGCAGTTTAGGTCACAGTTGTTCGCGGAGGCATGTTTGGGGATTTTTACAAAGGACGGATTTACGAATAATAAATAGTAGCTGGAATTTCGTTTTACCGCCTTGCATATATATCACAATAAAAAATATAGGAGCTCTCTTTTGAATACTTTGAAATTGAGAGTGGTTCAAAAACGCCACACACGACAATCGTCAAAACTCACCATCGGCATTTGCTCTTTTTTGGCATTTTTAGAGGCTCAAACCTCAAAAGCAGTTCATATTCCTCTAACGGAGTGTATTCTAAATAAACGAAGAGTGTAAAGAGAACGCAATGCGAAAAAAAGAAATTAAAAATGTTTTTTTTATACAGAGGGCTGAAATTTAACAAAAAGTGAAAACCTTCTCGGTTTCGTAATGTATTTCTCAGTAATAGTACATGATAAAAACACAAACTTTGCCTAATTTGGAAAGCAATGAAAAGTTCTACACATGATATTATTTCAAAAGCGATACTAATCATAGTCGACCCCTCCCAAAAAAATCCGCAATTTAGGTTACAGTTGTTCGCGGAGTCATGTTTGGTGATTTTTATTTTTTACAAAGATTGGAGCGGCGAATAGTAAATATTAGTTATAATGTCGCCTTACTTACTTGCGTATATATCGCACTAAAAATATAGACGCTCTTTTTGAATACTTTGAGATTGAGAGTGATTCAAAAACGCAACGCGGGAAACAACGACGAGGTTTTGCCGATTGTCTTAATCGGCAAAACCTCGTCGTTATTTCCCGCTTCTTTGAGATTTTTTTTTCTCAGAAACTGAACATGTTAGGACATTAAAAAATAATATTGTTCTTCTTGGAAGATGCACCTTGAAATAAAAAAAAAATTGAAGCAAAATAAAAATTATGAGTGCACCTCGTTGCCTGAATCCAAATGAAACTGCCCACATAATATATATATATATATACACTTTTTTACGCCGAAAGACGGCATTTTTAGTTAAAATGCAAGTGCGAGTTTTAAAGAAAGAAAACATAGTACATGAATATAAAAATTATCCCTGCGCTATCTTCGATGACATTATTTATTATACACAATATATTTGTTATTCTTTAAACTCGCAGGTAATGCGACGTGATGTTGTTATTTGCTTGGCAGCCAGCCGATACCTAGCTGTGCGAGCTGTCATTTTCGGTGAGATACGGTAGGATATTTGTAATCTACAAATGCTGTTAGCAGGACAGTCTAATCTATTTTTTTCCGACTTGGAATGTCAGGAATGAATAAATGAAAGTATCTGAGTGAAGCAATCCTTCGCGCTTAAGAATGAAGTTATTGCACATCGTATTATCAGAGGCTATTGTACTTTAAGAATTGGACTGCCCGTGTCGCTTCCTTTCTGTCCGCTACAATTTCAACACATGGCGATTCATGTTGGTAGCCCGATCCTATGTTTGGAGGTCTGGATTTCAGTCAACGAACAAGAAGTTGAAGACTAACATCGTTCCACGCAGTCGCGACGTTAAAAGGAAAGAGCATACCACCCCACCGTCCTTGGCAAGAGAGGGACCATCCTTTCGAGTCAACTACCACCATCGCCTGCCTTTTTACAAGCCAGACCATCTATGCCACAAAGATTGAAACAGTAAAAAGTAAGAGAAGAAAGTTTATTCAATCACAAATAAGGATGGTTGTGGTTGAAGACAATTATTTAGCATAGCCGATGACGCAGCACGCAATGCGAGCCCCGGCGTGACCAGTGGTGAGACTGTCGGGGTAGCCACCGAGGCCGAGGTCATCCAGGTCGGCGTGGAGCTACGTAGAAACGTAAACACGCCATAAAGAGCTGCGGCCAAACAACCGGTCACATGTGCGTGCTGAGTGACCCTCACGGAAGGCCTTATCTTCGACAAGTGAAAGTAAAATAGGCTCGAGGTAGACCTAAGCACTTCTTATGAGTTGTGAATGCGAAAGCATGGGTGCCGTTCTTCCGCTCCCGTGTTTCGTTTGCGGCGTATTTGCGTCCCCCGTGCGCGCGCTTTCAAAGCTCTCCTCGCAGCTCCGACCTTGGACGCTTCGTGTTACAGGTGCGCTCGCGGTGCGGACACGCAGCGCCATGGGGCAGTGGTCGTTGAAACTGACGCGCGCAGTTTCAACCAGCCAATGGCGCGTCAGCGCGCCATTGGCTGGCGCGTTGACGTACGTTAGCCAATGGGACCGAAGGCGAAATCCATCAACTTCACTCCGCTCCTTTAGGATCGAAACTAGGTGCCGTTGTCTAGGCTTTTCGCGTGGTTTCGTAGCTGGGAGCTGGTTTCACTTGGAGAAAGGGTTTAAGGTACCGTTTGGCGTGCTTCAAACTGATGACGTCGGCTCGCTCCATTGGACAGTTACCGCTTTCGCATTAAAAATGGCAAAAGACGCGGTAAACACCGAGGGAAGAAGTAAAAGAGCGACGTATCCACGACCTTGATAACGCGTGGCGCTTGATATCTAGTGCTGGCAAACCACTTATTGAGGGATGGAATCGATGTGCTCTACACGAAGATAAAATTGATAACATTTCCGAACACGCAAAATTGGTCCCATATCTGGCCTAATGGGCTATCTACTGCACGGAAACACAAACCTAATAGCGACATTTGTGCAATAAATCAGCCCGGTGTAGATGGGCGAAAAAAAACTATTCTGTCACATGTGCGATATTCGGTGGGGTTGAACAGGACAATGAATACTACATTCGCGAGGCCTGCTGAAGATACAGTTAAAATTCTCGTGCATTATGCGATGAAAGAGAGCAGATCAACTAGAAACTCTTCATGAATCACCAGAGAGTATACAGCAGAAGCCGAAAACAAAAGTCGCCAGATTCTTGCTGTAGGCAAGTGTTTTGCAAGGAAATGCTCAAACTTAATTATTATACTTACGACAATAGCACGCCCAAGGATAGACCGATCTCCGCTGAGCTTCAGGTAGGAATCGTCGCGGCTGAAGGTAACCAAACCTTGACTGTCTGCCTCAACGTTGCCAAGGTCACCGACGTGTCTGCAAAAGATGGAATCGAGGGTTGTGTGATGTGCATGTCACAAGTAACCCCACTGAATACCTGGCGAGCGTGCTACCTTAGTATGAACTTCAGGTTCAGCCCGTGCAACAATTTCAGTACTTGAGATCCAAGTGCCATCCCCAGTTAACATTTTCTAATGTCCATACCGTACAGGACTGTCAGGACCACCATGGTTGACCGAATCTGGGTTGAAATGGCCACCCGCGGCGTCGCAGCCTAGAGTAAAAGAGGCTACTTAGGAAAGCAGGGAGAGGGGGGCAGGGGAGGCTGTTAGCAGCGACAACGAGGAAATAGCAAGTCGCACCATCGTCTCATGCATATTAGCTATAATATAGCGGCCGACGACCAGATACAGCTTCGGAGGAGGACTTCATTACACGCTTAGGAGTAGCCCAGGGGCATCTACAACACAATATTATCCACGAAAGTACGGCACATGAGCCTGGGCGCTATTCGAAGCCCCAAAGTGTAAAAAGAAACTCGCAAAAGCCTTCCATTCATCGCCAACAATAAACTGTCTTGACTTTTAAATAAGGACGGAGTAAAACCACAGGGACCAAATGTAATGGATGGATCTCTGACGTGATATTTGTCTTATGAGTGTTAACATTTCGTAACATATATGTTCGCCATATCATACTCTCATCACCTCTGTTCTGGATGATTTTTCATTCTTCGTGTTGATATTCGTTTTTCTTGCCACTCGTAGCACAACCTTGTGTGTCAAGTATTATTGAGTTTAAAAAACGAATAAAACAGTATATGTCATATAGGTAGCAATACCGTTAGTGTACGGCAGTATAGAAGGAGACGGATTAAGGAATCATATAATTTGGACCCATGTACAATGTTTTACATCCACGCTTATACGCACGACGCGAGGCGATGATCGACACCACGAGCAGCTTACATACAGCCGCGCATCGCTATCTTTAGCACACCCGTGACAAGGACTCTGCATTGACGAACGGGACGATCGCGTGAGCAATTTGGTCATTCATCGTTGTTTTCGTGCCTACCTGTGCTAATGTCGCCGTACTGATGAACGTGAAAGCCGTGTATTCCCTCCGAATGCCGCTTCCATTGAGAGTGACCCGAACATGAGAATCCTAGTTAAAACATACAAAAAAGTAACGGGACACAAAAAGTAAAAAGCACACAACGTACCAAATAAGGACAACCTTAGTTTCAGCGCATGCGAAAGTGGAGTCGCAAAATACGAAACCAGACGCCTATGACAACCGCGAAAGATCCAGATCAGTGTTGCGGAATCGGCAACCCCATTCCATTCCCATTCAAATCCGGGAAATTAGACTTTCCGACAATACCATTCCTTTTAACGCCTCGGAATGGAGACACTACGCCCATTCTCACTTGTGGGATGACCGAACTCCCCCATTTCGTTCCTCTAGTTCCTAAACGTGAAAAAAATGTCCATTGACAGCCACATTGTGTTACTGGAAAAACAAAACGACTATAAAACTTCGCAAAAGCTGCCTCAAAGCATTCTACTAAGCCAAAGAGTGGTGGCACAAAGCTACTCCTAGCGCTTGGCGTGACTGTTGACATCAATCGCGCAATCAAGCGCAAAAGTCTTGCGAGTGGCAACAGATGCAAAACATTAAAACCACCTATTTTCTTCGCAAACGGACCGTATACCCTCAACAGATATATTGTTAGCGTGTTGTTTGTTTTTTAAGGCCTTAAAACTGTCTAGTTTGTGTGTGGCGCAAGAAGAAGCTATCTTGCTCACTGCTTCGTACACCCAGACAACAGAACCGAGAGTGGGCTGGTAGAAGCGACGCACCATAAAGCAGCCCTAAATCTCCATGCATTGCGGCGAAAACAAAAACGCACTGACAAAGTGCAATTGGCATACGGCGCCAGCACAAGGGGCTGTTTCACCATATTATGGGACCTGTCTTAAAGGGTAGCTTAAGGGGTTCTTTGAAAAAACGAGTTAGAGGGGAATTTTATACTATCTTTACCCCGGCAATCTGAATATCACGTTCGTCTTTTCCGAATACGTAACTAAAGGCGAGAAAACACTAAAAACCTCCGACCAGTCGTTATTCGGCTAGGTTTGTTTTACACTTGGAGCAAGACGAATGCTACTCACGCAAAGCCGAAGTTTTGGGAAGCGCCAATGCAGCGCTCACGCGCTGGAATCAACTGCTAAGAGCTCGTGCTTCGTACCGTTGCCGGTGCTCCGTACCGTTAGTGTGGATGCTTCCTTTCCACCCGTATTGCGGACAGATGAAATCACCACGTGCCTCATAGAGAACCATCGATAAACAAAAGCACGCTTCCACAGAATTAAATCTGGGTCTCAATGCCAATAGACCTATTAGCGGCGAGATGTTTGGGTGGCGCCTTCCTATGGTTGCCTCTCGTGACGTCATTACCCTATGAACAACAAGTTCGATGGTGTTTGTAATTAGCATGGTGGAAGCTGGAAATCATTTGCGCTTTTAAACCAATACTGCCAACGCCGTCAAAATCGAAGTCCTTACATTACTCTTATTTCCGTCGATGAGGAATTCTTTGCTGACGACAAAGTCAGCATTCAGCCAACCGTGGAGGGCTGACCACCGCGACGCTTTTGATCGTGCACGTCGCAAATAGCTAAATTACCCAAGCATCAAGGAGAATGCAGGGATTGGTGTTCTATGTGCCGCAAATGCTGGTCTCAGCAGCAGTTACTTTTCTGAAGCAAATGCTTAAAACGAATTGCATCTTGCATGCACGTTCGTCAACGCTTTATTTTAATGCGAATAGCATTCTTTGGATACTTCACGCAATTTTCGTCTATGTATCTATCTATCTATCTATCTGGCTATCTAACCTCTTACGCCGCGGGTCGATAAATAAATAAAAAAGACCGGCGCCGGCTGGGATTCGAACCGTTGACCCTTTGACCAGCAGGCAGACGCGGCTAACCACAGAGCTACGAAGGCATGCAGTCATTCAACGCACTCTAAACGGTTGTTTATATCTTTACCATAGGACGCGCTTGCAGCGCTGTCACAGCTACGGTGCGCGCGCGTTCCATGCACGAGGGCTATTCCGCTTCGTGAGGCTGAGCACGGCCGCTACATCACCCTCTCCCGCGCTCGGGAGAGGGTGATGTAGCGGCCGTGCTCAGCCTCACGAGAGCGGAATGAGCCCTCGTGCATGGAACGCGCGCGCACCGGTAGCTGTGACAGCGCTGTAAAGCGCGTCCTATGGTAAAGATATAAACAACCGTTTAGAGTACCGTTGGTTGAGACTAGCTGAGACGCCAGAAAGTCTGGTCGGTACCATTTTGAGTGTTTGTGCGTATGGCGCGTGCTTTGCTCGCCTTCCTAAGTGACACAAACGCACGTGCTGGGCTGCGGAGATCGTGCGCAGGGCTGTGAAAGTGTCAACAAATTTAGAATCGCCTCAAGAGTGGGCTGGCGTATCTAGAGTGTGCCGGCCACCTGACGAACCCGCATAACTCCGCACTGTTTGATGCTATTCGCATTAACGTAGATAATCATTCCCAAAGGATGGGTTCTGCTGATTTTTTTGTTATTTACTTCCAATCTTTTATACGGGGAAGGCGTGCATGTGTGGCGCGTGGAACACCTATCCCTGCATTCTCCTTGATACTTGGGTAATTTAGCAACATGTCTATACGCCATACCCTGATCTTTCGGCCTCCAAGTGTGTGTCGCTCGTTTGAGCAGCGCGTGCAATTGCAAGTCTGCCAGATATACTCGCTCGCGCTGACACCAGTCGTGACGTCTTTTCCTGACCTTTCTGAATGTAGCAAAGTGCGCGTGCGTAGCTTTCGTAGGCTCTGAAGATGCGAGAGAGCGGAGATTCCGAAACCTCCCGACGTAACGCTTCGGAAAGGAGGGGCTTCAGCGGTACTCTGAAAATGATTATCTGTTGCCTTTTTGTACCAAATTAAAAAAAGAATGATATTTGTGATCTTGGAGGCTAAATGAAGATGATTTAAATGTTTTTACTTAAAAACAGGACCGCTTTATCTTCCCATTAAAACGTAAACTTTCGTTTCCTGTACGATTCTTGCGAGTTCTTAACATATTAATTCTTCATTTGTGTTCCACGCGAACACTAGAAAATCGGATCGTTAAAAACAGAGAGTAGAATCGGTCATCATTCCGGATAGGTTCGGGTTTTGGTTCAGTAGCTTTGCATTTGTTCCCTATCGGTTCTGGTTCTATGGTGCTTTTGAATTAGGGGTTTTGTTACCGGTGACACCAAGCGCAAGCCAGTTCATACCGGTTCTTTAAAAACAATTACACAGTTCCCAGGTGTTAAAATAAAAAAATGAGTTCAACACAGCGTCATCTGCATTAAAAAATCAGGTCATCAGAAGCCGTGCTGCGAAACAAGGACTGCAAAACAAGTGTAAGCTAAATTTCGTTTCGTGATCTTGCATTTTTAATGCAAAAATCGTTCCATGAAAATGAAAAAATAATTATACAAGCGCTTGGATACAGTACCAAAGCACTGTACTCATATGTGAACTCAATCAGCCAGCACGCACAGTGACTCCGTGACGGTAGCACGCACCTTATCACAAACTACCCACAAAAACAAATTAGTCGTTTAGTTGTTTAGACAACGGGAGTTTAGTTTGCCAGAGTATGGCGGCATTGTTACCTACTGTAAATGAGAAACTTAGCCAGTGCACTATGACTGCTAGCCTAGGATCTAACGGGCACTACACAGTACTGATACATGACCGCACGCCGGTACGATGCTCATTCAGACCGAAACGGCAAACTGCACACCGCAGGCCCGAACGACTTGCTCCAACGACTGAGTTGAAGAGGAGAAAGACAGCGAAGGCTTGTCGAAAGACGATTAAAACAAAGGACATAAAAAAGACAACGGTCGACTTGCTGTTTCTAGAAAACGTACACACAAACAAAAATTTCTTCAAGCCGTGTTTAGGACTCTGGGCGATTAGCTGGCGACCGGCGCCGCAGTGTCGCGCTCGTCGCGGCTTCACTTCTTGGCGCCTCCAGATTTCGCCACCGCGGAACAAACGCGCCGACAGTCACCAACGTTTCTGTTTTTGTTTTAAAGCTTTTTTGTTCGCTTTCACCTTTCTTGTTGAATATTGCTTAAAGAAACACTGAACCGAAATTTCTAGCTCACAAAACAAGGCTGGACGGATATGCGGGAGGCTGCAAAACCCAAAAAACATCACTCATACAGCTAACAGATGGCCGCATTTTTGGAAAAAGAAGTGCGCGTTTGAACACGGCCAGCGATGCCGACGAGACAAGTCGCGTCACGATTCTGATTCCTCTCCTCCTCGCTACATCGCGTCGAGCTGGTGAACCGAAACGAGGAGGAGAGGAGCGAAGCGCTTCCCTTCATTCTCAAATTTCACAGGAGGACAATGACGTCACAGCCCTCGCTTGATCGCACCCTTCTTTTGCAAAAGTACGGCCATCCGTTTGAGATATCGATGTACGAGTGCTCTTTTGGAGTTCGTAGCGTCTCGTTCAACACTTTTACGGCCTTATTTTGTGAAATCCAAATTTCGGTTCAGTATCCCATTAACATCAAAAGAAAATCACACACACAAAGAATAACTCTTTACCCTCTCGGCATAATCGATATACTCAGTTTTACTTTTCGAGCTACACGAGAAAATTCACAGCTTCTCTCGTCGCGCTCACCGCGTCGCTCCGCCAAACCGGGAGGACACCTGACACCCTCCGGTCCAGGCATTGGCACCGGTGGCACGTAACTTCCTTGGCGGTCCATCGTAACGCGAAACAAAGTACTGAAGTGTACGCCTCCACACCGACTCGTCGACGCCTATTCGTGCTGCATATAGACGTGAAATATGTTGTTTCATTATTATGAATCTGTCTCTATGTCGTGTCTGCCGTTTGTTTAGTCAAAACTTAGCCGGTGACGCCATTGTCGCGAATATTTATTTACTTAGAGCAGTCACCCACAAGAAGGCGCAGATAACGTTTTATCACGCCGAGCCGTTTCCGTTGAACCGGTAAGCGCCAGATGATTTTACCGTTCCGTTCCGGTTCGGGTTCAATAGGGACTTTTAGCAAGCCGCTGCCGCGTTCCGAGTACCGCTCTACGGAGCCTGAAGCATGCTTTTATGCGCGCGCCCGGGTGATACCTTGGCCGCGGGCACGCGCTCAAAAGCATGCTTCAAAGGCTCCGGTAGTGCGGTACTCGGAACGCGGCAGCAGTTTGCTAAAGGTCCCCATTATGAGATATTTGATTTGGGTTACACTTTTCTTCTGGTTCAGTTAAAAATAAAAATGTTGTTCCTTTTTTGGTTTGGGCTCCGGTTCCCCATTATGGTTAAACTTTACATGATATTCGCATATGGTTATAACAGCCGCTTTTTTGTGTCTCGCGGAGCCAGTAACGACACCTTGTCAGACTCCAACTATTCAGTTGTCGGTGCTTCACAAGCCAGCGAGACTTTCACGCCGTCAGTCACCTCCAGTGCAAATATGCTGTTTCAAGAGCCACTCACAATGTGCTAGTGAGTTGTGCGATCAGCCCATAGCCCTAGATTAAAAGCGACACAGTTAGCATAAGAACCGTGCACCACATTCCATTCAAACTCCATCCTCGGCCAAAAGGCATCTAATTCCACTCCATTCCCCCAGCACTGCCGCCATTCCGTTCCCATCCCATTCCGGGGTCAAGAAAGTGCGTAATGATTCCGGAATCATTCCCTTTCAGGAGTGGCAACTCCTCAACACTGGGCCAGAGGCATCAACTGCGCACGATTGGTTTAACCAGTAGTGAAATAATAAACACAGAAAAATGACGACCGCCATGAGGCATACGCAATATGGCACTTGAAAGACACCAGCGTCTTACCGCTTTTGACAGTGCTCGTACTTACGACAAAGCTAAGCATAGGAAAATGTAATGAAAACGTAGTTACCTCTTAAAAGTGTTACTCACGTTTAACTGAGCAAACTGCACGATGACACGAATTTCACCCGCGTTGAGGACACAGATGACGCTCTCCGCGTGAGCGCCTGACGCCCACAAAAGGCATCCACACAAGGACAGCAGTATAGCGAGGATGGGGGATACTGCTGCGAAAGAAACAAAAAGTACCGCGATTTCGTAGCGGAAAAGACAGTGCAGCACCTCTTTTAATTACCCACTTTTTGCATTTGTTTGTGGCGTGGCATTGACATCACTCGCGCGCGGGACGAGCCCAGAATAAAGCCGGGCACACCTCAAGGAAGGAGGAAAGGGCATATAGCGGAGCACATAATACGAATGCAGCAGAACAAGTAGCAGCCATTAAGAAACAGGTAAGTATAAAGTACGGTGTTTTGTTGTTCTTTATGACCAATTTATGCTTTGCAAGACGAAGCGATCGTTTTGGGGTCAATCCATGCACAACTAGAAGTGAAAAAAGCCAGTATATTAATTCACCTTAAAACTATTTAAAGCGGATTGAAATATCCCTGCACGAGAGCTTGGTTTAGAAAAAAAACACACACACACAAATAAACCTTTCTGTAGGCAACCGTGCAGAAAATAAGTGATTTTAGTTTCTCCTTCGCCCTCGTTTCTCACGCACCAGCGTAGCGAACTCTTCAAATAGAGTACAGCAAATCTAGGCCGTATTAGGGGTTTCTACACTCGCGAGACTTGCGTTAAAATTGATTCCTCGCACTTGTGAAAAACTCCTCCGAGTAAAGAAATTATATCGCACGCCAAATACAGCAAGCCATGCGCTATGGCAGCGGCCAGAAGTTATACGGAACAAACACGTTCACCCATTGCTGCCGCTTAGTCGTGCTTCTGTTTTGAATGCGACGTCTACGTTATGGGACGGTTTTTTATTCTATCCGTTGGAAGCCTTTCCCATAATGCGCTACATTATGAGGCCCTGCGCCAACAGGGTGTCATTTCTTGCTTTGTTTCCGGTAAAGCTGCATTTCCAGCAACCTAATCAGAACATTATTACTGCGCATTTTTCTAACTAAAAAAAATAGCAAAACAAGGTAAGGAAAGGGTGAGTGAGTTAAGAGAAATTTGCATCACACTTCCGTCAAGTCAAGCTTTGACAGCTTTTCTCAGCCCCATGCTTCAGTATAAGCTAATACTAGAACAAAAAATGCCTATTCACTGCAGTGAAAGCTTGCGCGGCGTCCGGTATTAAGTTGAATAAAGCTACTCTGCATGTTCTAAAAGCCCTTGGCAGCCGATTAGATTAACATACAAGCGCGCAGATGGCCATCGTTAAAAGTGTGGAAACATTCAATGACAAAACAGAAAAAATAGAGAAAACGTAGGAAAATTTCATTCGAGTACCATGCATCGACACGATATTAAATAAAGGCAATACAGTAGCACACGAGAAGATAAATACAAGAAAAACGCCACAACCGACAGTTTAAAAGCACACTTTAAAGCAGACAACATACTTACCTAAGGCAGCAAATGTTTTGTGAGAGCCGCGACAAATTCAGGAGTTGATTGGTTAATTATGTTTATTGGTAAACTCTTCCATTCGTTGATGGTGCGAGGAAGAAAAGAAAACTTAAAGAGTCCTTCTTAGTTTGTGGGACTATTATGGCTTTGTCATATTTGTTTCGAGTCGGCCTCGACGTGTTGTATAGCATAGAATTTTCAAATGGAAGCAGAATTTTACCATTGACTATGTTGTATAGAAGTTTGCGGCAGCTCATTTTTCTGCGAATTTCAAGTTCAGGTAAGCCTGAAAGTTTGTATAAACAGGAAATAGACGCTTGCCTGTCGTACCTGTTATAAATAAAACGTAGTGCTTTTTCATACTTTTTCTAGACGGTTTATGCCTGTTTGTGTGTAGGGATCCCATACCGAGTTCGCATATTCTAGTAATCGCATAATAGCAGTTGTGCAGGCCATTAATTTGGTTTCGTGTGTGCAGCACTCTAGTTTTCTTCTTAACATCCAGAGTCTCTGTGAAGCTTTAGCGGACATGAAGTTTATGTGCGGATTCCAACTGATATTTGATGAAATGATGACTCCAAGAAATTTATGTTCACTGAATGTTTGCAAGGGTACGTTATTCATTGAATAACTGAAATCCAAAAGAAATTTTTTTTCGCGTAATAGTCATCAGAGCACATTTTGTACAGTTTAATAGTAATTGCCAATCTATATCAGAAAACACTACACAGTCATCTGCGAACAATCGACACTGCACTGACGTGTTGACTATCGAGTCGTTAATAAAGACCAGAAATAACAACGGACCAAGCACTGACCCTTGGGGTACCCCCGACAGAACCGCAGCAGTCTGAGAAGAAATATTTTCTATTTGCACGAATTTCTGGCGTCAAGATAAATATGAATCGAGCCAAGTTACAATTTTATCGTTGTCAAGTACGGCTCTTAATTTGTGGAGCAGCTTGGGATGGGACACTCGATCAAAGACCTCTGCAAAGTCCAGAAAAGCCACGTCAGTTTGCTCCGCCTTATTCATAACTTCCGCCAATTCGTTGATAGTGTGGAAAAACTGAGTCTCCGCTGAGAGTCCTCGGCGAAAACCATGCTGCTCTTTACAAAAGAAGCCACTGCTCTACACAGATAAGTGTTTAAACAAAAAAGTGCTCAAGAACCTTACCACTTGTGCAATTTAATGAGATTGATTGATAATTCGTCACGCTTAGTTTGTCGTAGATTTAAATACAAGTACTACTTTCACAACCTTCCAATCATTCGGAACATTACCTGATCTTAAGCTCCGGTCGTAGATGACATAAACAAAATTTCGAACACCATTCGGCATAGCGGTATAAAAGAATTTTAGGGATTTCGTCTGGTCCACAGGACTTTTGTGTTTTCAATGATAGAAGCGCTTCAAACATTTCCTCCTCAGAGACAACCATGTCAGGGATGCTCAAGTGATTTGATGGGAAAGATGGAATTCTGCTCATTTACTCGTGAAGACAGATGCGAAGTAATCGTCGAATGCATTCGAGACAGAAAGGTAGTCAGATACTTCTCTTGTCATTGACCTTCGTTTTATTTACAAAGCGTTTTTGCTCGAGAGATATCGCCAAATTTTCTGGGGATCATTTCAAAGAACGCTCGTCATCGTCACGTTAAAAAAATGATATCTAGCATTTTTTTTATCATTGACCGTAGGTCCCTTCTTTAAGATGATAGCGTTCGACGTTTTAGTTGCAATATTGCTCCGTTGAGCCGTCATCAACCTCTACGTCATCCACTGACCCTCACCCTCATGGTCCATTGATTAATTTTTATAGTTATTTTCTATTAATATCTATGCAGCCATAATATTCTAGATAGACACGGACCTGACGGCTTTCTGGTTTGGGCAGCTTATTCCACTGCTACGCCGTGTCTCCCGTGAGCAACACAAACTGTATTCTCACGAATGTTACTTCCTTTGCTTGTATGATGCGTAGACTATACGAGGGTATTGCACTGGTTAGGGAGCCTTCATACACACTCACGCTTTGTTTTAGGGTGTTGACATCTTTGACAAGGCCGCCGCTGGAGACCATCAGGCTTGGTGTACCAACTACACTGCGCCGACAGCGGCCGACAGGTTTGGCGGACTGCCACCATGATTCTCAACTGAAGAGCGTCTGTCGTGTAGTCGCGACTGCTTGCACTGGAATCGTCACTGATGATACAGCTGCTGTTGCAGCAAAGCAGAAGGCCACAGCTTTAATGGCTTCGTTCATCTGCAAAGGCGGGCGCGTCGTCGCCGGTCGCTATACAAACAAAAACTGCCGCGCACTATGAAGCAGTTATTACCCTTAATTGCTATGACGCAGGTAACAATCTGACAATCAAATGGCGCCTGCCTCTGGTATCTATGACAACAAGTACTGGGAACCAAGGCAACAGCATTATTTAGCGGGGAGCTCAGTGGGAGGCGGCACGTATACCCTCATATGTTCTGACGCCATTTAAAAGAGGTGTTGTATGAAGGTTCCCTAGCCGCGGTAAGGAAATCGCGTCTCCTACTTTGTGGAGTCAAGCTTGTATTTGCTTGCACTTCCTTCCTTCCAGCACATGTAATTGTTCATGAAGTAGAAGTCTTACAAACGTAACAATTATCATTACACTACATAACGAATCTAACCCCTTGCTCCTCTTGTATATTTTGGCATGCTGGAAAGATGTCTTGCGCATAACGCGCGCCTTTCGAACAAAGGACGAAGTTCCCACTGATAAAACCTGCGGCACACAAGCTCACAGTGCCTCTGGTGCCGCCTTCTTCGTGATGCCTGTGATCGTTGTGCCAGTTGTGCTTGAAAATTGCCGCTCGACGTCGCGGTTGCATGAAAAAAAAATGCCGATACCGACTAGGGTGGAAAAAATTGTGTTTTTTTGTTTTTATCAGGTAAATTAAATATTTTATATTAAAAAAATGTATTGTATTTAAATCAGATTAATTTGATTAAGAAAACTGCAGTCAGGAATAGTGTTTTATCACTAGATGTATTTTAAACATAAATTAATTTATCAATTCGCTCAATCATTAAGACAATATGGAAGCAAAAATTACTAAATATAAAACCTAAAATAAAAATAATATTTTGCGAAATATGTTTACGGGAACGTTTTCAAATTAATCATCATAATAAAAGCGATATAACTTAAATTTCTATTTAAATCATGAGTTACTATCTCGCTTTAAATAACCTTGATGCGTATTCTCCACCTTGATCACGACACAACGCGGACGATGTTCAGTTTCGGCACCCCACCACCCGGAATTATCCACAGCAACTCAGTTTAGTGCACCGTACGTACAGTGCTCCTCAAAGTTAACGCCGCCACTCGGTTAGCCAGGTATTGATCCATCGGCCACTACTGAATGCAAACGTGATCACTGTTGTAGCTGAAACTTCTTTACCCAGGCTGTGTTGTGACCGTGGGGCCAAACGTTCGCCATGCAGTTTGACAAATAGCCGAAATAATAGTCCCCAAAATTGCCAAGAACAAATGATCTCGTGAAGGCGTTAAGTTTTAGGAGACCTGCACGTCGAAATTCAAGATGTACTCTAATATCTTAAGATCCACCGCGTAGACTACAGCACGTACGAGTCTGAAATTGGCGTTGACGTCTCCTAAATTCGCACCATTTGCTACTCCTGTGCTCAACAGAAAGAGGGCTTGTGCTCAGAGTTCTCCAGTGCTCGACCTTTTACAAGTTAACACAAGATAACCAGTTTGTGGTTGCCCTAAGAGGAATCATCATCACTGGGAGAGTTACAAATCTAGACATGAATTAAGCTATAACATTCACTTCCTCTCCAGTGGGTTCTCAGACGAACGTGAAAGGAGTCTTACGCAGATCCCCAGCATTCCTGGACATGGCCTCCTTGCGCCCTCTCTTGGCTATTCTCAGCAAAACGCAGTAAAAAGGATAATTTCAGCCAAACTACTGCAGAAATCCTTAAGTTCCCCGGTATATCTATAGAGAGCACTAATACACTCTTATTTAATACCTACTTGAACATTAAGATTGTATACTTTTTATTCCTGGGCCCGATATAATATTGTTGCATTGGGTCCTATGGGCCACTTTGACAAAATTTTAAATTTCTTCTCACTGAAATTAAGAATTGTAAAGTTCCCGAGGAATACAATTGCTGCCGACTCATAGCCCTTACCGCAGTAAAAATTTCGGTATTTTAATTAATACTTTTTATTCCTCGGGACTTTCAAATTCGGCCCGCTTTTTGCCCCTGTAAAGTTAGCACTCCGCTGTGCACCAAGAAGCTTGCGGCCAAGCTACCTTTACATACGCTCATCGAAAAAAAGATTTGTACGATGTGTCGAAAGAGCCTGTGGAGCTGCGACCGTTATTTAACTACCCGAGAACTGTGGAAAGCTGTCGCTGTGCCAGGCCTCACTTTCGTCAATGCTGTTACATGTGTCCCCAGCGAAATTAGGGAATACCTTGAGCGACGGCAAAGAGAGATCGGGCGCCAGGCGCTGGGATGTCACGGGGGAGTGCCTAATCAACTTGTGCAAGGTGACCTTGGCTGGTCCTCGTTTGAGGCACGGGAGGCCAGCAGCAAGCTGGAGTATTACGCCCGACTGCGATATATGGACGGAGATCGCTGGGCACGAAGGGTTTTTATTTACATTCATTTAAAGAACCTACACACGACATGGAGGCGGCGTACCAATCGACTCGGGACAAAGTACGGCGCCTTCTCGATGAGCGAAGAGCCCTCCACAAAGAAAGATTGGGTTGCGAAGGTGAGAGGACAGATTAACACCGCCGAAACGAATCGGTGGAGAGCCGACATGGAAGAACATTCCAGCATGCACCTATACGCGGCTTTCAAGACCAACATCGCTGCCGTTCGCTGGTGTGGAAACACACTGGGCAGCCCACTCCTTGCCGAGGCCCGCGGTGGTGCCTTACGCACCCGCATCTACAGGCAGCGGTACGATGTGAACGTGACCGAAACCGTGTGCAGTGCATGTGGTGAAGTAGAAGAAACTATCCAACACTTGCTCCTTGAGTGTCCGGCAATCGTACCTACGATAGACGTCGGCACCCGCATTGAGCAGGCCCTCGGTTTTACGGAGGAGAACAAACATGTGATGTGCTCAAAGAGGAGGCTCGAGGCATGGTGGAAAGTCCACTCGTGATACCTCAGAGTGACTACGAACCATTTCTGACTTTCTAGTTCCTTTTATTTTCATTATCTTTCTCTTTATCTTCTTTTATTTATTGGCATGTCTATTTTATAGACGCTCGTTAAAAAGAGCAATTGCCGCCAGAAAAACATACATACATACATACGTTTGTGACAGCGACTAAGAATGTGGCGGTTATAATATGACTATATAATAATTAGATGTTTACAATCAAAATTTGTGCCCTGGATTTCAAATATAAGGAATTGTTATGTAGGGTCAGAAACACTTGCATTGTATATATTTTGCTTTGAATTTTTGTACGTAAAGTTTTAGCTCAATTACAGACACAAACTGAAGAAAATTCTTTCAGGCGTGTATAACTAGAAATAACTAGAAATATAACTAGAACGGCGCGCCGCTGGCCGTTCGATTGTTTGTCTTTTTATCTGTCTTATTTTATTTATACATATATACGCGTATAAATAAACAACACACCGACGACGGCGTTGAGAGGATGACACACCGGGCGACGGCGGTGCCTCAATCTGAGCCCTGGTTCCTTGGAAGCGGCATCGTGTGCAACGCTTCGAAAAAGTATCAAACGAAAACAACCCGCAACACATTTGACGTTGTTTCACAACTCGAGACACTGGCTTGCACTGGCGCACCAATTGCCGGTGTAGCAAATCGCGCAGATCGTCAAATGTCTGCGACTGATAATGATAATAACTTATTTGCCAAAAAAAGACTTGGCGCGGACCTTCCCTCTGTTAGGGCGGGATTCGGCGCTGTAGGCACTGAGCTGGATATCAGACGCCATGAATTTCCCAGAAGTGGCGCGCGGCGCGTGCCTCGAGCATTTCTACAACAATGAATGGCGCCACTTTTCCCAGGATAGAGGGGCTCTAGGTTTCTCAAGGTTGATACGCCACGTGTCGTGAGAATCGGGAACTAAAACAGCGTGTCCCAGAAAGCTGGCCATGTAGCAGTTAACTGCAAATAGGCCTTTCCCAGCACGTGTGCGCAGTGGACAATCTGACGTTGCTTAGCGCAAGAACTATTTGTGATTGTGCTCTGCTAAAACTCTATAATGCCTAAAGAGCTCGAACACTCTCTGAGCCGCTTGAAGAACTCTCTTTCGTAAATAAATCAGCTTGTCCTAAGTGCGTCTACATGAGTACTCCAAGGGGTTACTGTGTCAATGTAGTTTCTGCTGTGTTTTGGTAGTTTGAATGGGCATGTTACGAAATGTCACGGCACGCTACTGCCTAACTTTCTAAATCCGTAGAGTGCGGTCGTAAAACTGATCGCAACACTAGAAAGGTGTATATCTCTAAAGGATCGGCGACCTGTGCTCGTCATCAACAGCTGGCCCTTAATCACGGCAGCAATAGTCATATCAGTCAGGTGATGAAAACGAAAAGGAATCAGCGACCAAACAAGAACCATCAGATGTAGGTAAACATTTAAATGCAGGTTCTTTGCTTAGTGCGTACACAAAAGCCAAAACTTTCGGTCCAAGTGGGACGTGCATTGGTGTATTTAATATCAAAACTGTTGTTGAAAGATTCAAAGGATACCGGGTTTTTCACCGGATACCATTCAAACGTTTTCTGCGAAAACTACTCCTCGCACAAAGAAGCTTGGTGCCATGTAAGTCACTGCATGTTAAGGGCTAAATTAGCCAAGTGCATAGTGTTTGCAATGTTTAAGTTCATAATTACTTTTGAGTAACTACATTTTTACCTAATGCAAATAAATATATGATTTCAACGAACACTTGATGAGCATACCAAAAGATATTAGGAAAGTACGTTAGAAATACTTTGAGGTTATTGAAAGCCTGTGATACTGATGCAGACTCAAAGTTAGAAAAGCGAAAATGCATACAATAACAAAAGAAAAAAGCTCATCTGCTCGTCGAATTTGAATGCCTATTCGGGACCAAGAAAAACAAAGTACTATATACAAAGCCTTCTAAGATATTTTTATTTTGTGGTTTTTGTTTGTATTGTGGAACTATATATATATATATATATATATATATATATATATATATATATATATATATATATCAGTGTGTCGAACCGAAAAAAATACGTGTTCGGTTACGGTTCAGGTTCAGGTAAATTTATTTTGTTCCGGTTCAGTTCCGGTTCGATTAATTCGATCCGCGAACCGGTTCGCGAACCGGTTCGGGGCGCTGAACCGGTTCGCGAACCGGTTCGGAAATTATAAATGACAAATTGCAACATCAAAATAAATTACAAATAAAACATCTGAAATCAGCACATACGAAACGGGATACATCGTCAGAAACAAGTAGTGCATAACGTTTATAAAAGCCTGTAGCCAATGAAAGCGGCAAACAACGACTGTCTCATGACAGGGCTGTCTGTCACGGGCGCTAACTCCAGCGTCTGCTGAGCGTTGGTTTGAGCGCACGCGCCCGCTTGAGTCCCATGACTACGCTAGGCAGGCGACGGAAGCAACAGAAGCTCGGCAGATCCTTTGTCAAATTCGAAAGTGCGCGCAGCTTCGCTTCTCCGCGAGCGACTAGGGTTTGTATCCCTGTTTTTTCCCCTCATTTATCGAGTTTCCGGTACGAAAAAATACGGCATGTAAATCTTGACACATCATAGCTCGATATACTCTGACCGGTGGTTGGGGCAGCGAAGAGCAGATATAATTCATGAATGTTCATTTCAGCTGTAAATAAAATTTCTTTCTCTCCCTCAAACATTATCAAACTCCACAGCCTTTCCTTTTCTCATTCCGATGGAAGCAAGCTTCAAGAACTCGCGCGTTCTAGGAACGTGTTATGAAATGAGCACACAGCAGCATTTAGGATTTACGAGATTGTAGAAAAATAAAATCCCGTGACGCGATTTTTTTTTTTGCACACCCTTCCAATTCTCTTTTTTCCGTGCAAGCCGCGACCAGCGCAATACTGGTTCCTATGTCAAGATTCAAGATTCAGATGCAGCGTTTATATTCCTAAGACTGAGTGGAGAAGAAAAATATGTAAGCGAGGTGTGTGTCAGTTGACGGCACTTAAAAAGCAAATGGCATTGATAGCACATTCATTGTCAACAGCGCGTGGCCGAACCGTTTTTGACATGAGCCGGTAACCGTTATTTTTTTCCGGTTCAGTTCCGGTTCGGGTTTATCGCGATAACAATATAACGGTTCGGGTTCGGGTTCAGTTCCGGAAAAAATACCGGTTCGGTTCCGGTTTTCGGTTCGGTTCGGTTCCGGTTTGACACCCTGATATATATATATATATATATATATATATATACCGGGTGTTATTTTTATTCGAAACAGATTTATTTAAAAAAAGCCGTGAAAGTTACACTTATGCTGCTTGTGGAGGTGAGTTATACGGCCAGGGGGACATATTATAGGGGGCTAATCGTAACGATCAGTTGGCTAATTAACTAAAATTCGATAATTAACTTTTTAATTAATGAAAATAGACATATGGTTCCAATTAGAAACTTGCTCAGCATCATCCAAAACCCCTAAATCAGTCATTTTCAGAAAGACTTTGAGCGCGTGAAAAGCGTAGTAGTGCACTGAAGTTACCACTCGTGGAGCAGGTGCAAGGCTGGGGCTAGATAAGAGACGGAAAAATCGCGCGGGCGCCTTATCTCAACCTCTGGCTTTGTACCTGCTCCACAGCGACTTCAGTGCACTACTACGCGTCGCGCGCTCCAGTATTACTGAAAATGACTGATTTAGTGGTTTTCGGTGACGCTGTGCAAGTTTCTGATTGGAACCATATCTCTATTTTAATTAATTAAAAGTTAAGTAACGAATTTTAGTTAATTAGCCAACTGATCATCGAAGCCTTTTTATCTCAGAACTGGGCGGGAGATGCGTCAGCGAACCATCAGTGGCGTTATCTGACAAAGAGTTCGGGTACCTGCGATCGACCATGACGGGCATTGTGTAAACACTGATTGGGCCTATTGCGACATATTATGCTGATCGGTTGGCACGTTTGTGTGTGTCTGTATAATTCTTATCTGATTAAGATGCTTCTTGTTTTCCTCCTTCCGAATTTGTGTAATAAACAACAGTTGTTAGTTCAGCGCCGTCCTGTCGTGTTTGTTCCTTTACTCTTGTCCAAGTTTCTTTGCCGCTGTTTCTTCCCAAGATGTACACCTCAAACCAACTAGCCCAACACGTCACATTGTTGTTATATTAATGGTATATTTAGGCTGCCCGCGGGAATGGGGTAATATTTCTGTCCGATACATATTTGTTATACGAATATTTTGGGAAATGTTTGTCGAAGTACCCTGCATATGTGCAAGTATTTTCACATCAAAGTAGTTAGTCAGGACGCTTTTTGACAGTACTCGTGCAATCTTGCCAGTACGTATGCAAAACCATTTGTTAATCACCACATCACTATAACGTCGAAGTACCCAAGTACCTCTGAAGTACACACATTTCAAACATTCTTTTTTTCTGGCGTTATAATCTGCTGTTGCCCCGTGACGCTCATGCTGGTATGTTTTTTGTTTTTTCTTTTTCAAATTTTGTTTCAGTGCACGCTTGACAGCTGTTTTGCCGTGCTTCCGCAGCTGTGGTTGAGTAGCAAACAAAAAATTCAGTAAAAGGCTTCTTCCAAGGCCTGTATATTTGTTACCTTCTGAAGGTCAAACCGAGGGAATGGCAACTCAACCATACCCGTGTATTGTTAAGATGATATCAAGATATTTTTAAACTCAGCACGAGGTGTAGATACACAATACTTTTTCCTCTTGCCATCTGCGCTATTTAATGCAGCGCTGAAGGAGCCACGGTTGAGAGCGCGTGACGTTAAGAAGGCAGTTATCTTTCTCATATCCACGCTCATCCAAAGGTCAACAGTGCTTTTTCCGACATAAAAAAACTATATATCGGATAGTGTTTTTCAGACATGCGGCGTATATTTACAATATCTCACTCAAGTCCCTGAAATAGATGTCTCAGATCACCGTAGCAATATCACAGTCCTTGGATACACTTTACTTCTTGTTCTGGAACCTTCAGTGGCATCCACCCTAGTAAGTTTTGTCACCGCGATAGGCACTGTTGCAAGTAGGAGTAAACAAGAATAGTTTAAATTGAATTGACCCTTAAAATTGTGTTCACAAATTTATATATGTTTTGAAAGCGATGAAGGAGACGTTGTGGTTCAATTTTTCTGAAAATACATGACCCCTCAATCTCAAGTATAGATGAAGTTTCCAATCGTCTATCTTTTTTCGACAGGTCCATGGGGTTTTATAAAACAGAAGATGCATCGAGCGACTTTCTCTACGATGGCCTTTCCAGAACCCACGTCCAACCATTAGGTTCTCCGAGTGATCTGAAAGGTTAACTCCTAATGTCGCTAAAAGCTACTGGTGCTTATGTTGGTCACTAGGAAAAAGGTTCCCACAGCGTAACAGAAATATATTTAAAATGAAAGATTATCTCAAGCTGATGTGAAAGTGAAACTGAAGCAGAACTGATATATAGAAACTATTGAGTTGCGAATTTTTAAAAATATTTTGAATGAACGGAAGTTTGAACTTTTGAGCAAGTACAAGGTGGATGACCAATTTAGAAAGCTGTGCGGAATTGTTGATAGGCTGGCGTTCCTTCCGCTACAGCTTGTGCCCAAGGGACTAACCTACATCAGGGAAATGTCTACCGTTGACATCGGCGACCTCTTGGATGAGTTTGTTTGCACGTATGTCAACGGCCCCTTTCATTACGCTTCTCTCCTTCTCCGGTGGCACCCAGAGTGAATTCTTCCCTTTGCCTGACTGTGCGCCGACGACGACCGAGTTTACCCCAGAACGGTGAAATATGTACGACCCCACTCCTCTAGATAAAAACCGGACGAACAACACCTGTGAAGGATGGAATACTGGATTCCAGAAGCTTGTCGGCCACGCCCATCCAAGCGTGTGGAGGCTGGTTGAATGCCTACAGCAAAATCAGGCTCTCGTTGCCACTGCATTCACACAAGCCCGGAGAGCTGAGCCACCAGTGAAGCGGGTGCAAAAACGCACTCTGCGCCTGCAGACTCGTCTGAAAAATATTTGCGAGGGGTTTCAGTTACACTGGGATCTACCAAGACTGCAGTAGCAAGTAGGAGTTGCATTCGCTTCTGACCAATCGATGAATAAACTTGCTTCTACTCTAATCAACAAACCATGCGTCTGTCCGATTTTATTTATCGTTGCATTTTAGTGTCGCACGCATGCACCTAAGATGTCTGCACTCGTGTTAAGACCAACATAAAATTTTCCCTGGTGAGCTTTTGTCCGGGTCTGTGAAAAAATGGGTGAGCTTTTGTCCTGGGAGCTTCTGTCCGGTGAGCTTTTGTCCGGTGAGCTTTTGTCCGGGATTCGTATCTACGAGGCAAAAGCTGGGTTTAACCTGAACTGCACAATTTTGTTGCTGAGATTGAAGTACACTAGGAAACTAGTATACTGCGCAAGGCTTATTGTTTCTTCAGTTCTGTGCGACTTCTGGGGCGAAACTTTGAGTCGAAGGGGACCAACACCAAGGGTTCACAATTTGGTGGCTCTGGACTAAATGTAAAGGATCAACTCTTAGTCCCAGGGCTCTAAATGCAAGGACGCAACGATTAGACCCAGGGGTCCAAGTGGAAGGCCCTAACAGTTGGTCCACGGGGTTCATTTGAAACGGTGTGACAGTAAGTCCCAGGGGTTTAGGTGCAAGGGTCTAGCAGTTAGTCCTCGGGATCCAATTGAGACGGTGCAACAGTTGGTCCCAGGGGCCCAAGTGCAAGGGCTTAACAGTTGGTCCTGGGGTGTAACAGTTAGTCCCAATGGTGCGAGTGCGAGGGACTAACGGCCGGGGCCCCACCGCTGCTCCCGTTACCGTTGCTCCCCTAGGGGACTAATGGTCGTGGGAGCCTATTAGCTCCCCTGAGGAAGCAAGGCACGGTCCTTTTTTCTTAGAGTGTAAAAGCTCATGGTGACCACAGTAAAGAAACAAACATTGAGCTGCCATCTGGGCACCTCGAGCCTGGGAGCTTCGGTACTCTGGGAACATTCAGTTACTCTAGCAGTAGCCACATATAGGAAATTTTATGTTCCAACTCGTCGCTAAATGGTGCCGCTGTAATCGTATTTAGCTCGATCCCGGGTGAGTTTCCCAACTAAGAGTTTAGTAACGTTGGGTTTGAGGTCTAACGTCGTCAACCGGTACCCGCAGCTAGGGCTATAATGATGATGAGAGGACACGTGATTTCAGCACGCGCCGCGCCAAGCTTTGCACTCCCGCCGCTGCCTCACCCATCGGCACAGCAGTCACCAGCGAGCCAGGGCGGTCTGCGCGGCGCACCGCCGCACTCCTGCCGGCGCTGCGGCCGCTTCTGCTCCTCTTGGCGCCGACCGAGGAACATGGCGGAGCCTGAAGTATCTATATCGTCGGCGGCCGCAACCTCGGCAGGAGCGAGACGTGGCCGTCCACGCCAGTGCACCGAAGGCGAACTAAAGGAGCGGAAGAACGTAGCAAAACGAGCGAAGAGGCAGGCACCGAAATCCACCATCGTTGTCAAGTCTTTGAATACGCAATTTAATCGCAAGAGCTCTAAAACATACCCCGCAGAAAAACTCGCAAGCATCACTCGCAGCTCGAAGCTCGAAGGAGCACTCCGCGGCATTCAATTGGACATAATGCGCTCGCATTCATAACTCATAAAGAAAGTTTGAAGAAAAATTCCGAGGATCTTCCATGGAATTTTTTCTTTAATAATATTTAAACGAACGAAATATATGCATAATATTTTTACCCCATGCGGGGCGCATAAGCGATGGCTCAGACAGTTCTTCCGAATGCATACTAGACATCACCTTAAGCTGCAGCCACACTGCTATTAATACATCATACAGAAGACTCTCTCCAGACACTGCCTGAGGCGTTGTTTTTCCAGTGTGACATCATATTAGACATGCAAATACAGGTCTATGAAGCAGACGTGTTTCAAGCATGCTTAAAGGGGCCCTTCAACGACTTTTTCACTGGTTTTTAATTTGCACCGAACATGAGCGCACTGATCGTGATTGTAGTAACTTAGTCAAACCTTTCCTTTCTCGAAGTTCGCTTTATTTTAAAAGTTATAGGTACATTAAAAATACAAAAACAGGCAAAACAATAACCTTCTTCATGACGTCCTTGGTCCTGGCTTGGGTGGCCAATGGTAGAAGCGAAGCGACTGGCCAATCGGCTGCTGCTTACGTTGATGGCCGCTTCCCTGCAGCCGCGTGCGCGTCAACGGCTCGTTGCTTGCTTCAGCCCTCCACCGCGCTCGCCGGCAGGAATTTACCGGGTCTGTCGGAGTTGGAGCTCCGAGTCCTCGACAGAAGTGCGGAGCACGGAGTAGTACAGTACGCGGACATGTGGTGATCGTATCACGCCGCGCATACTCGCGGCTGCCCGACGGCCTAGCCAGCCTAACCGGATCTATCCCTCCTTTTCCCGCGGACCGCGGTGACTGAGGAGTGTGGGGAGCCAAGGGGAAGGCGGGAAAAAGAGCGTGAGGCCGAAGAGAGAGAACTGGGGCCCTAATCTTGACATTTGGCGAAAAAGTCGACGAGAAATCCGTTTGATTGGCCGGCGCCAAGGTCAAGTGTGGCGTTGGCAAATCACTGCCGCCAGATTTCTCGCCGAGTTTCTCGCCAAGTGTTTAGATTTGGGCCCCTCCGCGGGAACGGGGCAGAACACTAGGAAATAAAAATAAGTTAAGTTTGGGACGCCCACGTGAATACTTCTTCGCCTACGCTGCGCCCCAACCGACACTCCTCGTGAGCGTCCGGAGCGTGCTGGCGAAGCCTCTCGTCTTCAACTCTACGACGCTCAAGTTCCGGGCAAGTCCGCGCGGGTCTCCTGTGCTCTCGCGAGGAGGCACATTTGTAGTTTCGCTTCTTGTAAAATGTGCCGCCGGCGTCGTGCGTCGTCTGCTAGGGTACGCGGAGCATGGCCAGCATGGACTCCGAGATCCCGAAACGAGCCCGCTTCAGAATCATGCGGGGGCGTTTCCGCCGCCTCTTCCACCGCTTGATGGCGGGTCGACGGGTCATCGCGCGTTGTGCCTTGTTTCCGTACTTTCTAAACTTCATTTGTTTCTTTTCTCATCTAAAATACTGAAAAAAACCACTTTCATAAATAACGAAAACAATTCGTATTTCGACTGCAAAAAAAGGGAAAAAAAAGTTTTTAGCGGCTTTGATTAGTCGTAAGGCCGGAGCTGATCAAGACTCACAACGTCACGATCGACACCACGGGGTGCCCCCGTTGGAGGAGGAGGTTTCCGCGTCGTCCGGTTAATATATGATGCACTGATATTTAATTACTCTCTTCGTGCCCGCTTGATTGCCCGAACCACAAGAAATGTGGAAACAGCAAGAAGGTTGACGCTTAAATATGATTGCAGGTCACCTTTAAAGCGACACTGACAGGGTATTTATGCTCGCCGAGCTTTTTAGTTGTACATGACATATGAGAGCCCAACTACCCAGAACAAAATTTGCGTCTCGAAATTTGGTTTCTTTTTGCCCGAAAACCGCCAATTGAGAGCTGGCCGGTTTCATTCGCGTTCACTCTCTTCTCCGCGGTTACGGGCCGTTTTCTAAGGTTTAGACACGAAAACCAGGTTTATTCAAAGTCGTCAGTCATAAAAGGTACTTACTCAATATAAAAAAAAAGATAAACTCATTTTTTGTGGCATCTAAACAGCTGCAAATACGTTGATTGAAGAAAAGAAAATGTTGCACAGAGAACCGGAAGCATTCTATGCGTTCACTGCGTAATTCTCAACATGGCGACGTATCGCGTATCGTGGGACTCGCGGGCTGGACAGCGATGGCGGCGGACAATGGGAGTGGGACCTCTACTTCAGAACTGTCGTTCGCGGTACTGGCGAATTTGTCTTCCTTCGAAAGAGAACACGCCCGACCACCGAGCCGATTCACACGACGACGTCGCCGAGTCGTCGCCCCTTCTCGTGGCCTAAGACATCGCTCGGGCTGTTGTCGCCTATTGGGTCTCGATAAAACGATTTGTCAAAACGGTTATTTAAAACTGGAGAGTAGCTGAATGGAAAGGTGTCCGCTTGACGCGCAGCGGGCCCAGGTTCAACCCAAAGCGTAAGGAAACTTGTTTTATTTTTTTATTTTATTTTTATTTTACAGTTTTACGATATTTACGTGTTTTTTTTTCTTTACAATTATTATTGAAAAAAAAACTATTGTGGACGAAACGTCGCTGAACTAAATGGTCTGGGACTTTTCCGACACCTGCCAACTCAATGTAGTCACTTTCCACAAAATGGAAGGAGCATAGGATATAAATCGGGTTGCGTCTGCATTCCGAGGTGCCCGTAACTGTTCTACAGGAATTGCAGGCAGCCATTGATCTCGATCCCATTGATCTTTCGGAAACGTGTGCAGACTCTGCAGCACAATTCCACTTTTGGATGCAGAACCTGTAAGACAGCTCTTCACGCAGCATCTTGGGGGTGTTCTTGTCGAAGCCGATCACGGGCATTTGCCACAGGCACTCACTACTCATTTCTAACTCTTCAATATAGAAAACAACTCACCTTGAAGTGGAGAACACCGAGCGAAACAAAGATAACTGCAAAGCAATCGCACGGAAAACGGCACCCGCTACTACCTAATGTCGTCTGCTGCGTGCAAAAAAAAAAAACAAAAAAAAAACGGAGGAACAAATAAAAATGCGCGGTCGGGTGTAGTTACGTGACTTCCGGCACTCTCTCCTCCTCTACATTTCTCCGACCTCTGTCGCAGGTCTCGGTTTCGTTTTCGAGCAGTTGCGTTTCTTGGCTTTATTAAAAATATAGGTGACGCTATAGCAAAATATTAATTGGGTAGTCTTCTGACACCATGTTGCAGTAGTTCTCAACCATCGATGTTTCGCGGAATGTATTTTTCTATGATGTATAAGTAGTGCTACAGCGCTTCAGTAACACCTTCACAGATCCAATGATCTGGTAGTAGGGTTTAACCTTGGTAGCCTTTGTAATTTATAGACACCGTCGAGTTGTCGAGTGGCTAGATTCATATTGTTACGGCTGAAATGTCTGCGAAGAGAAATAGAGAGAATAAACCTGATCTTTACACGCCTGGTCCGGCGCTCCTTAAGAAAGTTCTGGGGTGTCTACGATTCCTTTTCGGGGAGGGTGGTCGAATATCATGAACCATGGTAACCAAAAGAAGTTAACCGAAAGACCAACATCACAAACGAGAGTATTTGTAAGAATAAAAAACAGTTTTTTTCCGAAAACTTAAGTTATATCTATTCTAACTGACTGTAGATCGATCAGAAGATTTTTATGGGATAGCCTCGAGGTTTGTCCCGGACGGCTGTTTAACTCGTATAAATTGAAAAGGGGAATGAATTCCAAAAAGTGCTAACCATTTCTAAAAGGGCGACGTTTCCAGAAAAAGAAGGGTTCCTGCATCGCAGTATAAAAAAATAAGCAGCGAGACGACATTAAAAATGTTTCTTCAAATTCTTCTCGTGTTCCCGTGTTTCTTCAGGCATCGCCTTAGAGACGTTTGAATTGCGATGGTTTCACTGGTTATCACACTCCAGTTTCAAATCTACGTTCGACCGTTTTACCGAACATGGCCCCATGATATTAACTTCTTTTCCCGTGTTTCTTTTTATTAGGGTTAAAGTTTTTTTTTTTTTTTTGACCGCAACCTAATTTTTGATTAAAAGCCTATCTTTCGGTTAAAAGCTAACCTTGTGTCTCACGTTTGGAAAAACTAAATTATTCCCTTTTTCTGCTTACAATAGACTGGAGCAGACTTTACCAGCCGTCGGAGCCAATCGAATGCTTTGTAAGTGACACGTGACCCTCGGGAGGTGCGCAGTGACGCGTGGGGTGCGTAGTCACGTGCTAAGTTCACAGCACGGGATTGGTTGGCGTCACTCGTAGCGTACGCGGCGGTTTATTGTAAGGTGAAACGGTTACATGCGATTCACCACACGTGTTACTACCTGGCGAATTTCTGAGGTCTTTACGGCTTTCACGACCCTAGAGCCCGCTATATCAAAGAGGCAACACCGGTTATCCACACTTCTATTTATCCATGGATGCTGAAATATTTTAATATTCACCTTTCTGAGTGGCTATCTGCTCAAAAAACATATTTAGGGAAGCAAAAACGTCGGTTCAGTTATTTTCGAACTTCCATCGATGTAAAATTGCTCGAGAGCATTGAGAGAAAAAAAAGAGGATACCGGTGATAACGCCCGCAAGGCTCTCCTAGCGGTGGTGCTCACGGAAGTAAGAGGCTGGCCGAAGAAAAATGGTCCCTTTTTATTATTTTCCGAGGTAGTTTCAAGAGCAGGTCCGTATCTAAAATATACATTATTGGCGCGTAAATTGTTGGTTAAAGGGATTGTCCGGTCAAATTTTGTATTCGAGAAAACAATTGAATATCATGGTTAATGCCTCGAGATGCATCGTACGTGCAATATCTGAATTTTTATGCCCCCCTGCATGAGAAATTGAATTTATACTCTTCCAATCGCACTCTAGTGTAAACGCTGTTTTAGGTGGCAACATGGAAGCTCTGACGTCACACAACACAACGCGAGCATTTCTGTCTCGTTTACCTGCGAGTGAGCGCCTCAGCGTGCTTCGTTTTTGTTGTTCTGCTCGACTTGTTTCGTGGTTGGGTGAGATTTTTGTTGTGTGATTGGGTGCCACAACCACCGGGCAGCACATGCGAGCCAAGACATGACGTTCCACGCTTTTCCGCGAGACGTGCAGTGACGAGCAAAACGGATCGTCGCCGTGCGTAGGGGTTCCCGTCAAGATCGAGATCCCGCTTATGCAGCGATCATCTCGCAGAAAAGAGCTACGAGCTGAGCTCTAAGCGGACAGAAGGCTCTTAAGCTGAGGTGTGATGCTGTGCGAGCGATATTAAACTAAGTCCATCCACTCCTCACCCAAATCAGATCAATCAATTTGTTTATGCAGCGAAACCGAAACCAACAGCTAGACCACCTGGAAACGATACACGAAGTTGTATTTAGCACGCGTGCAGCTCTGTTTGACCCGCTTGTGAAAATACAGCGTGGCTACGATTCACCAAGCTCATCCAAGTCAAGTGACGACATGCATTTGAACGATTCGCCGGTGGCCTTCGACCCGCGGTCATCGCCTCTGAGAGAAAGACGTACCCGCAGCCTCTCATCACCGATCCAGTGGATCCGCCGAAATGTGTACCCATATGCCGCTTCGTGTACCTAGTTGCCACTTCAGAGGCGAAATCTGCATCCTTTGCTTTGCAAGCGCTCCTAGTTCGATCGGTGGCCGTCGCAGTTGTGATTGCGCGAAACGGCATACGTTTGCTCGAAGCTTATGGCTGTTTTCGAGTAATATCCTGCTAAAGGGCGTGACTTTTTTCTTTTTTCACACGCTTGGGAATTGCATTAAAAGAACCGTATTTTAGTAGGGTACGGCCTAGGACACTGGTTCTCAACCATCGATGTTTCGCGGACCCCTTGTGGATCGGCGGAGATGATGGAGGACCCCGTTCGTGGTGAGAGGAGAGGAATGGTATAGGTTAAATATGATAATGATTTAATAAATGGATAAGGGCTAGTGTGAAGTAGACCTCTCTTATTGACGTTCACACGAAAAGACTCGCCAGAAAACTGAAACATTTCTTTTCGACCTGAAAATAAAAATACAACTTTTATTGCCGGGCTTGACTGATGAGGCAGGGCTTCGCGGACCGCTAGAATGCCTTCGCGGACCCCAAAGGGTCCGCGGACCCTCATTTGAGAACCACTGGCCTAGGAGACTATATAATTCAAAACAAAATACAAGACATCCATCGACCAACGCTTGTTATCCTGTCCATCCGACAAACCTTTGCGTTTTGTGACGTCACGCAGCAGCTACGGATGTCAGCCATTGACACTGGCGAAATTCGGGGTGCAGTTTCGTACACACGCTCATGAAAGGTTTAATTAATAACGGGAGATCATATATCAAAATAAAAATGTAGTTTGTCTACATGAAGGCTCCCTCGACGTAGCGAGCACAAAAAGTTAAGTACTTCCGGTTTCGACCGGACAATCCCTTTAAGGTGAATTGTAGTAGTAGCTATCCACTCTACTGTTCACCTGGCCGCGAGCGCGAGACCACGGTTGAAAGAGCGAACCAAAATTCGGCCGATTTAATAGAGAGTTTTAGAATAGGCGCTCGCCCTCAACACAGAATTCAAGAAATAGAGTGGGGAACGGTTGCGTCGGCAGACATGGCGGCGCCATTTCCGCTCGCTTCGGAGCAAAGTTGTCATGATCGCTGCTGTATTAGCCAATTTTATTGTCAATGAATGGTGCAACCGGCTTTCGCTTTGCTTTGTCTCGCTCAAGTCACAAAGAATGAGCGGCGGACTCGCCCCATTTTAAAGATCGTCCCTGATTCTGGCCGTTCCTAAGCCTAAAGAGGCGCGGTAAGCGATGACATGGCAACCTATTGGTACTCCGTGGCTCCGAGTGTAGAGGCGCATTCACACTGTCCCATTTTCTTACGTTAAGTTACGTTACGTATAAGTCACCGAAACATTAGTGGCTCGAATGTCGCGTGTCATGCTTTCTTCTTGAACTGGTAGCCTCGCTTAATATGAAGCACATAGGTCCCGGTGACTTCAACGTTATATTTCGTAAAGTAACTTAACGTAAGAAAATGGGGCAGTGTAAACCAGCCTTATTTCGTTCGTGTAACGATACCTGCAGCTTGAAAACAAGCATTTTAAGACTTCAAAGTCGTTCAAGCTCGGATCTAAATAGAGTGGCTGCTCGCATAGTATGCTCGCTCGCGTTCGTCTCAGTTTCGGCACAGTTGAAGGCACAAATCTTCGGCGACAGACAGCCAAAGAGCTCACGAACGCCCACAAAATCTGAGAACGAGCGCCATATTAGAACGCGCTACGGATTGGATTGTTTTGGCTGAATTCAGCTAACAACATTTACACTGGGTGTAGATTGTTTCTTGCTTTAGTCGGCTTGATTGGGATTTACCTTAACTATTATTTGTAAACAAAAAGTACTTGCTAAGCGCATATTGTCACGAATGACAAGTTACGTTTATTAATATTTTTCTTTCTTTTTTTTATTATTACGCTCGTTAGCCGCATTGGCACTGCAAGCGGGAAACGTAAGCGCGCTGTGCTGCGTTGCGAAAACCCTATTCTATAAGCCGTCGACAACAACCTTGTTGCGTTTGGGTCCCCCAATGTCTTAGGGGAACCCGAAAGTTGGGGCCCCCTATTCTAAAACTCTCTGATGATACAAAAAAGTGCTGTTTCTGTATCTCATCGCAGAAGTTGTTCCAAGTTTTAATGGTCATCGAATGCTCTTCTAAACAAGTACACTACCGAAATGTCAACCCATTTAATTAATAGTGTCCATGTTATACGTGAGCTTTAGCTGTTAGCATGTCATCTTTAAAGCAAAAGCCGCATCGGGCGACGGGCCTCGAAGTATGCTTAACAGTGGTCACTCATTCGATACTGATTGTCTTGAGATATGCACAGGAGAATTCAAACCTTGAAGTAGGGACGCGTTACCACCTATAGGTGTTATGTTCATAACGCTATTATTTTGGGGAACTGACCGTGCACGTCGCAGCCTTCGATGCAACGAAATTATGAGCTCGCGTCCTTGTCCACCCCGGGCAGGTTGAACTCAAACTTTAGAGAATATTACTTTCAAACGTGGCGGCAAGGCCGACTTGTCTATTTCGGAAAATTAAATAAAACATCTTCCTATTCTTTTTTTTTTTAAAGACGGCAATATGCTTCAATCTAAAAATGCGATAATTAACAAAGAAAGCTTGGTACATGAAATATTCAATAATCACTGCACTATCTTTCGTTACTCATTACGCGTAGTTCTTCGATTCCTAGCAGGTTGGATCTTCCGTTTCCGGCGAGACTTCGTAGTTGGACAGTCTATATCACTTGTTTCTTCAGCGGAAATCATTGCTCCTTTGCATTGTACACCATGCGGAGTCTGCACGGCGTACAATGCGAAGCTATGGCATTCTTTCAATTTGGACTGCCCGTTGCACTTCTTTTCATTTCCGTTACCAGTTCAGAGCAAATATTGACGTCCAACATCCGTCCAAGCAGACGACGTCAGAGGAAGCAGCATACCATCCCACCGTCCTTGGCAAGGGAAGGGCCATCCATTCAGGACGACCACCACCACAATCGCGTGCCTTTTACAAAGTAGACCCCCTATGCCAGGCAAATTAAAACAAAGCAAAAAAAGTAACAGAGGAAAGTTTATTAAATCAAATATAACGATGGATGGCGGTGAAGCAAATTATTTGGCATAGACGATGACGCAGCAGGCAATGCGAGCTCCAGCGTGACCAGTAGTGAGACTGTCGGGGTAGCCACCGAGGCCGAGGTCATCCGGGTTGGCGTGGAGCTATAAAGAAATATGAACACACTGTAAAGAGCTGCGGTCTTAAAGTGCGGCCAGAGACAATCGTACGAAAAGCCGCAAGAGTCGAGAAGGGTGAGAGAAAAAGAAGGGAATAAATCACGGCAAACGCCGAGAGAAAACGTACATGAGCGCGGTTAGCCACGACCGCGACAACGCGTGGCGTGAGCAATGTGGCGCTGGGAAAGCAGTGATAAGACCAAAATGGGTGTGGTGTATACTGTGAAAAAAATGGCTGAAACTTCCGGGCACGAAAAATGGTCCCAGACATGTGTCAAAGGCCCGTTCACAGCACGGAAACAAACGCAATTGCGAGCGGTTTGCAACGAAAGGCCGAAAGGATTCTACTCACGACAACAGCACGCCCTAGGATGGAACGATCTCCGCTGAGCTGCAGGTAGGAGTCGTCGCGGATGAAGGTAACAACGCCGTGGCGGTCCGCCTCAACGTTGCCCAGATCACCGACGTGTCTGCGTAACGTGCCCGCCACGGGCAAACAAGATTGATCTCGTGACGAGCATGCTACCCTATACTTCTCAGCTTGGGTCCAGACGCAGCCGATGCTACAAGCGCGAGCTCCGGGCTTCCAGCGTCCCTTCCAAGCACGCGCGCTCGTGCAGTACAGGCACTGTTCAGGGCCACACGCTCGTGCTCGTAGCATCGGCTGCGTCTGGACCTGCAAGTCTCAGGGTCATCCCGGCAACCAATCCAGTATTCGAGACCATGACGTCATCCTCAGTGCATATGCTGTAGCGTGCATACCGTACAGGAGCGTCAGGACCACCATGGTTGACCGAATCTGGGTTGAAATGGCCACCCGCGGCGGCGCAACCTGGGGCGAAAGAGACGAATGAGGGAAGCGAGAAGAGGGAAAGGGGGGGGGGGGGGTAGGGCGATTACGAGGATGTAGCTAGCCACAGCAGCATCCGATGGAGAATAGCTATAAGATAGTGGCCGACCAGATACAGCTTCGGGGAGGATTAGTTACGGCACAGCTTGGAGCCGTGCAGAAGGCAACAGATCCACGCAAGGCGCGAGGGGACGATGTACACCGCCAGCAGCTCTACTATTGGCGGGCATCGCCATACATAGCACACCCGTGATAAAGATGCTGCACTGACGAACGAGACGACAGCGCCAGCAATTTGGGCACGGTGGCAGGACATTGTGGGTGGCGTGCCTACCTGTGCTGATGTCGCCGTACTGATGAACGTGAAACCCGTGGACGCCCTCCGGAATGCCGCTTCCATTGAAAGAGACCCGAACATGGGAAGCCTAGATAAAAGGGACAGGACACAAAAAGTAATACACAAAGTACCAAAGAAGGACCAACTTCGAGTGCGTATGAAAGCGCAGAGAAAGACCGCAACATATAAAACAAGACGAGTACGCCGAAAGAGAAACAAGCACGAACTGCGTATGGTTTGACGAGGAGCGAAATAAACACAGAAAGGGGATGAACGCCGTTAGGAGCGCTCCACGGCGCTTGAAAGGCCCTAGCGCCCTACCGCATTTGACAATGTGCGTACTTACGAAGACAGCAGCGAGAAAAAAAAAGACAATGAAAACGTAGTAGCCGTTCAAAAACTGCTACTCACGTTTAACTGAGCAAATTGCACGATGCCGCGAATTTCACCCGCGTTGAGGACACAGATGACGCTCTGCGCGTGAGCGCCTGACGCCCAGAAAAGGCATCCGCAGAAGGACAGCAGTATAGCGAGGACGGGGGATGCTGCTGCGAAAGAAAGAAACGTACCACGATTTTGTTGCAGAAAAGACGACAAAACACACCCATTAATTGCCCACTGTTTACACCCGTTTGAGGCCCATTGCAGAAACACAACTCTTTATTGCGAACGAGCCCGGTATAAAGCCACAAGAACTGCCATAACAAAAAGCGTAGCAGCGATTACACAAGATGTAACTGTAAAAGTGGGGTGTTTTGTGGGTGTGCATAGCGGTTTGCGGCCAACCCATGCATAGCTACAGGTGAAAATGCTAGTATACCGAGTCATCTTGAAACTATTTCAAGCAGATTGAAATACCCTTGCACGAGAGCTTATTTAAAAACATGAAAAACCTCTCAAGTAAGCAACCGCACCAAAAAAAAAAAAGAAGAAGAAGATGTTTACGTGATGCGGTGGCCTTCATTTCTCCCCCGCCAGCGTAGCGAACACTTTAAATGGAGTACAGCAAACACAGACCGTATTTGGGGTTTCTATTCTCGAAAGTCTAGCGTTAAAATTGATTCGTCGTACTTGTAAGCAACTCCCCCGGGTAAAAAAAAATAGAACACACGCCAAATACATTTAGCCATACAATATGGCAGCGGCCAGAAGATATACGGAAGAAACACGCTCACCCATTGCTGCCGTTCAGTCGTGCTCCTACTTTCTCGAATGCGACGTCTACGTTCTGGGACCGGTTTTTTATGCTATCCGTGGCGCCCTTGGAAGCCTTTCCCATAATACGCTACATTATTTGGCCCGTGCGCAAACCGGGCGTTGTTTGTTGCCTTGGCTCCGGTGAATCTGCATTTCCTGCAACCTTATCACCGAGAGCACCGTGTAATGCTGTATGTACGCTTTTCTGACTAAAAAAAAAGACAAAACACGTAAGAAAAAAGCGCGGAAGTTAAAAGAACTTCGCTTATTGCACATTTTAACGGTACATATCAGTAGGGCGAGAAAAGCCGAATCACGGCAGAGGAAGCATGCGCGGCGTTTGGTATTCCGTTGACTAGCATGTTCTAAACGCACTCCCAGCCGAGTCGATTAACATCGAAGCGCGCAGATGCCCATTGTAAAAAAGTCTGGAGGCATGCAATGACGCAACAGAAAAATAGAGGAAACACAGGAAACTCGCGTGCTATAGGTGGCGTGCATCGGCGGTCTTGTCGACAACGAGAGATTTTAATGTGGTCATGACGTTTGATTACTTCAACGAGAAGGCCTGGAGTGTTCTCTTTTATGTACAGCGCGCTTCAAACTTAACGTCGCAACGGCATTTGCCGCTGTCTGACAGTTCCTGCGGCGGCCGATTGAACTGCCTGAAGAAAGTTTGGGTTCTCGATTTCTATCCCATCCTGAGAAGGCATCCCGAACGTTTTGGTGATAAGTTTACCAGTAAGTGGCCGACACGAGGTCAATATTTGGGAATCCAGTGTCGGCGTTAAGTTTGGGGAGCATTGTACATATATATGTCGACGTATTGGAACGCCGAATCGTTCCGCTCCTGTGGAAACCCTACTCGATGAATCACCGGCTTGCGACGCCTTTCTTGGACAAAAAATAATGTATGAAACCGGTCGTTGTTTCGCCGGCTAGAAGAATTCCTCGGAAGTTTCAGCTAGCAGCTGCCCGGGAGGGATACTAAAGGTGCTCACTGCAAGAATTTAAAGGAGACCTGAGGAGGTTTCTAAGATCACTTGAATATGGCGAGAACTCGCCTCTACGGGCTCTAAGCATCCTAAGAATCCATAAATCATAACGATGAGCGGCCGATTTTACTATTAAAACAGCAATCAAAGATCGCAACACACCGAGGTCAGCTCAGGTTTTGGAAGGAGCATTGATCTGGTAGCCAGGACGACATATTGCCGCGCGCGCCCGTGGTGTCAACCGTTTTCGTGCTTGGTTCCCACGCAAAGGGCCAAGGTTCGATTCCAGGCTGCGGACGTACATTTTTTATATCTCTGTAACTCTCGCATTCTAGTAAATTCTAGAACCCTGTTGCGTATTCAAGGTCCGAATGTTCTAGGCGCCCAATGTTCTACGCCGAATGTTCCAGAAGCCCACGCGTGCATAAATAGGGCTCTGCGGGGCGAGCCAGGTGAGTAAAGAGTTTTCGTAGACCGCGTTTCCCCTCCGCTAAGCCCTCCGCAACGAAGACGTTGCTACTGCGGCTGCGCGCCGATATCCGTGACTGTAGAGTTTCAGATATCGTAGCGGGTTGCGGAGGGCGTTGCGGAATGGCGAAACCGGTCTACGAAAACTCCCTAATCTCGCCCCAATGTTCGATCCTGCTGTTACGCCGACTTCGACGCCCGCGACGCTCTGTTGTTATCTTCTGTCCACTTTTTGTTTTGGGTACAATTTGGCCCCATTGAAAGTTTCAGTATCCTCAGTTATTCCTTGTTTCTCACCTCGTCATTCGTGATAATATGACCATTGAAAACGCGACATTTCGTTGAGATTGCAAACGATGTTATTACATAATGTGTGTGAATTCGTGGATGATAAAAGCAATGAAGAATATTCGAAAAAAAAAATGATAATTTTTCGCGTAGAGAAAATATATTACTGCAATAATCGTCTCAAAACCAACGCGCTGTTTCTTTTTTGTTTGTTTGTTTAACGAGTGTAATGTGTCCGGTTGTCAGCTCTTGAGCGCCTTCTCAATGGGCTGAGTCGTAGTACGGACTGTATGGGCAACGATCCTAGTGCATTCAAGATATCACTACGCTGGTTCCACCGGTCGGTGGCGCGAGGATCCTTTGCTTGATGTTGGCGGACAGTAATCCTGGATGACCTCAATGTATTTTGAGCTTATATTGCTTTTTTTTTTTGTTTTTTAATATGAAAATCTGCCGCGTATCGTCATGATTTAGGGATTTCTAGGATGCTTAGAGCTAACAGAGTAAGTTATCGCCATATTTAGGCGACCTCACAAACCTCCTCAGGGAACCTTTGAAGGCAAGCTAGACCGCATAGATAGCTTTAGGGTTTGAGATTCCGCAAGCACTGACCGATGTGAAAATTGGCAGACATCTGACGCCAGTTACGGAGTATCGTGGTTTTATCTCCACTGTCAGGCCCCTATTAGTGTATTTGCGCAATTATCATTTTCCAAAGGTCCGGTAATTTAATTAAACGCTTATTTTTATTTTAACTTCGGAGTCTTCGATGATGTCCTGACGAACCAAATACGACACACGTTTTTTTTGTGCTTTTTTTTTTGCGACAGTTAGCAACATTGAAATCTCGAACAATATGAAACAGTCCCTGAACAACATTTTAAAAGACTAACCAAGTGTATATTGCGTCGGTCTCAGCCAACGCCACCTGAATAGAAAATTGTAGCGCTAAATGAACGTCGCCTACAAAGGGTTAGCGCGGCCTAAATACTTGACACGAATGCTGCGTCACCGCTTGGCTAGAACTCGTGGTCCGGCCGAACGCTGACACTCAACATGTGTTCAATATTGGCGTCGCTCTGGCCCACAGTAGGCAACAAAGAATTCAGCACTATGGTTTTCTGATTATTCCTCATCTCAGAAGTTCCGTGCGACATCGTGGAAGCTGCGGGGTGCAGCACAGTGTTGCCAGACGGAGAAAAAAAAAGTCAGCAGATTGATCCCCAAAAGTGAGTAGATTTGCACAAAAATCAGCAGATTCTACGAAATCTGTGTTTTCCCATGTTTTGCTATATCCATTAAATCACACTTCGAAGAAATAGTATATTGTACCAAATATTATGGTAATATACACAAATAAAAATGAAAAAACAAGACCATCCAACTAAAGTATGCCTGTTTTATGGAGGACAAAGTGAAATGGCACCGTAAATGTTTTTCTTTTTGGTTTTATCAGCATTGACTAGTGTTGCGATTTCAAGGATTATTCTTTGAAATCCAGACTGAGCCAGTGCCACTTTTGGGATCAACAGATGAGTGCGACAGCGCGATCCACCTGTCGCAATGATTGAAACGAAACCAAAACAAGACGTTCCGGCAAATGTGCGCGTACATGTCCAATGGAAGTCCTCTGCAAGCTGAAATCTTTCCTTCCTGGGCTCTGGAAGGTTTTGACGCAACGCTGTTGGCGCGGACCACTGTTGAGGCTACACGTCGTCTACTACGGAATTATTTCTTTTCGCCTGACCCAAAGTTTGCGTTCAAACGTGGAGAAACTTAATTCGTTAGCTTTTTAAGCTACCGAGGAATGACATTATATCATTTTCTCTTCAGAGCCTGCCAAATAAAAGTAATGAACTGAAATTCGGATGTCGATCACATGCCTTCCGCCGGGCGAATGAATGAAAATGGCGGCCCCCGCCGCTCAGCTCGGAGCAGCCGGAGTTCAGGCGCATGCGCTCACGCCTCTCGCTCTGCGCCTCGGGCTGATTAACTCACTCGGCAGAGGGACATTACGGCGGCGAGATCATAGGCTGGCCAAACTCTCCATATTTGGCCCCGGCCCGGATGTCACCGTCGACGGGCTTCTGGGCCATCTAGCCAGTGCTTCGTTTTCAATTCTGGGAGAATGAGTTTCGCATTGATGGGCGACACTGGGAACTGAAGAGGCCAAATAATAAATTTACAATGTGTTTACTAAAAAAACGTCAGTAGATTTTCATTTTTTTTTTCAGCGAATCAGTAGACCCGGAACGAAATCAGGAGACCTGGCAACACTGTGCACACACTACGTGTAGCACACCACAATAAAGTTCCGTGGTGCGCCGATACTTTTTCCTTTTATACCCCTCAATAGATTAGGAAGGTGCATGTTTCTAAACTGCTTTGACCTTGCCTAACTGTACTCAGCCTTCCTTTGTTGATGCAATCATTCGGCAAGCGATTTTTGGTTTGTTAGATGTACTAACCGGCAAGAAAGAGATCCTACAAACAGTTACACAGAGATTATTAGGAGAGGTTCAGCGAAAATAGTTTTGTTCTAAAATGAGTAGTTTGTTGTGTCACAGAAAATATCTGCATATATTACATAATGAAAATCAAAATTTGCTTTAGGTTTCCATTCAGACGAAGCAGAGGTCATTTTTCAGTAGGTTCCTCCGGTTCCCCAAAAAGGCAGCTGCCGAGACGCCGATGGGGTACCGCACTAAGCCTTCATATTATACTAGAGAGGCCAAGGAAGACATTTTGAATGTTTGAAAATCCCTGTTGGAGGAGGGCGGTAAATCAGTCAGCTTGAGGACTGTCGTTAAGAGAAACGACGAAGTTGACAATTGTACGTCAACTGGCTCTAAGCATCCTAGAAATCTCTAAATCATGACAATACTCGGCCGATTCAAGTGGAGGGGTGGAAGAGGAAAGCAGTTGGGCGTAAGACGTGTTTTTTACATCGTCAAAGAGACAGCCGAACAAGTGTCACATATTATGTCTTCGATCAACAGGGTGCTCACGCTTCTCGGTTGCAAACTCGACCGCAAGCTGGGAAACTTCAAGACCGCTTCGCGAAGACCGCCGCCCGGCTAACACCGGCACCAACCGCTGGCGCCCGACCATGTGGGTGCTGTACCCCTGGCGTCACTGGAAATGCGGCCGGCTCGTCTGCAAGCTGGGCACACAGGTAGCCCACACGAGGCGCTCGAGAACGACCTGCTAGAATTCAGCAACCCATGGCGGCCCCGCAAAGACCACCAGGGCGAAAACAGCTGCTATACTTCATCTCATCCTACGATGGACTGGCGGCCCGTGGCCAAAGTCCTGGCGGCCCGTGGCCAAAGCCACGGGCCGCCAGGTCCAATCACGTTCCACGCTAAACTATGACACGCTTAGCATTGCTTAGGTTTGGACGAATAATGCTTCGTATCCAAAAACGCTGAGTCATTTTTTATAGCTTCGACACTGCAAAGAGCCAGTACGTCGTGGCCTTCTTTGCAATGCAAAATTGTTGAGTCACTCACTGCTCGATCCGAACCACTGCCCGCCCTTTAACATCAGTGATCCGAGACGCGGGCACCGATACGTGCATCGAAGCGAAATACCACGGAATTTCTAAGTGGCTCGTGATTAGATCTGGCGGTTCGTAGCTTCTGCCTTTAGTCCATCGCAGGGTGAGACGAAGTATAGGCCTAGCGCTCTTCACCCTCTTCACCGTCCCATCATCAGTCCACGTGCATGAAGCCAACAAGATTCTGATTGCCATAATCGCCAACATGTTTTTATTTTTGTTATTCTTAATTTGGGTAATGACTTTACTTTAATGGCTCTCCTGAATCATTAAAGATTACTCTATTAGTATTGGGTGTCTGCAAGTCACCTGATATAAGCTTTTGGCCTCTCTACTGTACTCCCCTTCTCTCCAGAGCCAAATATAAATGAAATAAAAGGGAATGAAATGGATGGCCAAGTACAAGAGATATGTCTACGTTAGGGCTCCACCGACACAGTTTTGTGGTGGAAAGAATGGTGAGCGGGAGAAGGAGCTGAATGATTTTGATTTTGGGGTGCTTCGAAGAATTGTTAACGGATTCTACCGGAGAAACGAGGTCCCTACAGTCGCGAAAGTGAAGACGTACATTGATCAGAACATCGCTCCGAACGCTGTATCGCACGCTAAAGAACCTCGGATTCGGGTACGGCCCACGGTCATGAAATGCCCATCTGATCGAGTGTTCTAAAAATCATTCAGTGGCGTCGCATTACTTTTGCCATATCGAAAATTACCGCCAACAGAAAATATCAATATACTACAACGATGAATCCTGAGTCAACGCTGGCCACACGAAATATCAGGTCTGGGTGGACACGATGGTCACCAGTGCGAACAAAGCAAAACGTTCAAGCCTTACTACCGGCACCAAAAACCCAACGGGCAAAGGTGAGCGCTTAATCATCACACAGTGTGGCAATGTGAGTTGTTTTGCTGACGGTGCTGCAGAGGTATTCAGAGCCAAAAAGCACACCGCAGACTACCACCAAGAAATGGATGGCCCTCATTACGAGAAGTGGTTCACGGAGGTTCACGGATCGCGTTTACTTGAACCTCTAGAAAATGAAAATTAACTTCTCTAAAACCGTCTCAATGACACTGATTACAAAGAAAAGTCCCTTTCCTACATTTACTATATTGGCAACCAATGCATTCAAGACGTTTTCTCTGTGAAATACTTAGGTCTAACAATTAAAACAACCTCAAATGGGACCAGCACATCAATAACATATGTGCCAAAGCGTTCGGAAAGCTATGCTTTCTTCGAAGAAAACTCAAAGGGTATCACTCGGCTGTGAAACTTGTAGCTTATCGTTCTCTGGTTCGCCCAGTTCTAGAGTACGCCTGTATTGTGTGGGACCCGTATTTTGTGAAAGACATTGCGAAGGTGGAGCGGATCCAACGTCTTGCTGCAAGGTTCATCCTATCTGACTACCGCACTTCATCATCAGTAACTGACTGTGTTAAAACAGCCTGAGCTTGAACTGCTCCACGTTCGCCGACAAATCTCCAGGCTGAAGTTTCTTTACTTACTTTATAACAATTCATCTGGTCTATCAAGGGTCACTTATCTTCCCCCTGTGCCACAAAGGTCAGCTTGACTAAATAACCCCAAAGTCATATGCCCATACTATGCCAGAACTAACCTTTATCAGAAGTCATTTTTCCCTAACACCATTGAACAATGGAACTGTTTGCCGTCATTGCTTGTGGAATGTACTGATCTGAACCAATTTGAACATCTATTGATTAAACTCCTTTTGTAACCCTCCCTGCTTGGGCAGCGCCGCTGCCAGCAGTATATGTAAATAAATTTAAAAAAAATAAACAGCGTCAAATTGTGGTGGGCAACGCTGCATATCACTCACTGAAAACGGAGAAAGCTCCCCCAAATCGCCAAACAGTGGTACATGCAGGCCTGGTTTAAAGACAATTTATGAAGCAAGGATTCTGGCCAAGGCCGAGCTCTTGAAGCTTGTATTTACATTGAAATACGACAGCAATCATTACCTCGTTGACTCGACTGCTGCACAATTTGGCCACACAGTTTTGCGCTTGCCGCCCCTACCACTGCCAGCTGGAACCTATGCAAAGCGCAAGTTCGTCTGCTTCTTTTGCAATGTTTGCTGTGATATCAGAACGCCGAGCTTTGATTGGCTGTCATTGAAGGATAGTGGGTAGTGGATAGTGAGTAGACCTCAAAGCAGCTAGCATTAGGGTCTGCCCACTATCCTTCAATCAGCGCCGATTCAATATCGGCGTTCTGATGCCACCACAACCCCCGCAAAAGAAGCGGACGAACTTGCGTTCCGCGTAGAGCTGGTTTGGAGCCAGAGTGAAAAGGTACGTGGCCTCCAAGAGCAAAACCTTCAAGCTCAGCGATCTCGAACCGCTAGTCACCAAAGCATTCGCTCAGGTTACGCCTGAGAAGTGGGCACGTTGTCGCAGTCACGTCATTGTCGAAACAAGACGATGAAAGTGGACCACATATTTCATGACGTTGTGGACAGCGTTGTCCTCAGCATTGCGGAAAATGATACGTCAAGCGCAGATAGTGACTTCGAGTAAGATGAGGATATTGGCTGAAAGCCAATTAAGGCGGCGGTCCCACGGCCCCAACCATAATACCGGTGGCAGCTGTGCTAACGCTCCTCTTTGCGGTGCAAATGTCGCGTCTGTGCGCGTGTTACATATTTCGTTCTTTTTGCAAATAAATCACCAATTCATCATTACTCTTTTAGTGCAAAACATGATACGCATGTTTCAAAACTTAACGCACAATAGGAAAACAAAAAGTGCAAGTTTTGATATTTTCAAAGACATACCTCTTTGCATTCCAAGTTTCTAGACTTGTAATGCATCCAAGACGCGTTCTTATTTTTTTATTGAATAGATGAAGGACCCGTCTAGTTCCGTGCATACGTGTTTTTCTTAATTAGCCAACTCACATTTTTTAATATTTATTCAAAAAGAGCCTTTTTTATGCGATTTTGAAGTCTCGTAACTCAGTTTCACATCATAACGCAGCAACGACATTTAAGGGAATGCTCCTGGTAAATATAGTAACTCAGCATACAAAATATTAGAAGTGCAACGCCACCCGTTTTCTTGTAAACACAACTTGATTGTGATAAAATTTCAAAGAATTCCCTTAACGCGTTCTTGGTTTTCTCAGACAGCGTTCTGGCATCTGATCTCATTTTTTTTAATTGTATGCTAGAGGAACTGAGCTAGTTCACTGCAAGCGTGATTTTTTTGTATTCGTATTCAGATTTGTTTAAAATAATTTTAAATCATGGGACTATTTTGAAGCTCGACTCTGCGCGCAAGAAACCGGTTTCAAAGAAAAGGACAGCTATTTAAACAACGTTTTTTTAATTAGAGCTTTTATCGTTCTAATTAAAATCACTTTCTATGATTATAATTTTATTAAAGCCTACTAATTGTCCTAAATAATAAAAAGAACCTATGTTGTAGCAGACGACGCGCACTTGCGCCATCTTTTGAATGGTGGCTGAAATTCGAGGTTGAGAAGTTCAGGCAAAGTGGCGTTGATTCCGTCTCTGACGCAGAGGATTCTTTTCTCAAATATTTCCTCGATGCTACTTTCTCGTTCTTGCAGTCAATCAGTTGATCTTGCAAAAAGAAAAAAAAAAACAGAGAAGCGCGTTACAAGGGTCACGAGCAAGTTCTCGAAAACACCAAGTGCCTATTCGCAACTCCAGCAAAACGAACGGCACCTAGCGGGAAAACACTGAACTGGCCGGAACAGGTCCCTTCGCGATTTCTGCTCGTCTCTTCTGGCTTCCGTGTTTACATGTTGTCGGTGGTTTGCGCGACAGAACAGTTCTACCGGTGACTGTGTCGTAACCGTAGTATCGCCTTCTGACCCAGGTTGCTCTGCACGCGACCTATGTAACCGCGTGAGCCAGACATTCCGCGTTTATCAGCGTTCATCAGCACCGTGGAAGGACAGTGGGCAGTCCTTTCCTGGTTTCCTCGAAGAAAGTCAAGCCTCTGGAAGTTCGCTTACCCCAACACATCGCCGCAGGTTCGAAACGTGGAAGATAAAACGCGGGGGAACTAATTTTGAGTCCAATGCTTACTTGCTGGTGCCCCAGCGTTGTGCGTTGAGCTGGCACATGGCACGGCACGACCTGGATTCGACCGCCATATTTGCCCGATAGTGGCGTCCCCTATAGGTCGCTGGAGTCGCGAATAAATAAGCTATTCAATGCTGCCCGCCATGTTCCGACACCACGAACGGTGCAAATATTGAACTTCATATAATGGTGACGACGAGAGGGAATTTCTGTCCCTTCACTCCAAGATTTTTAACAGACATTTTTTTTTTTAAGGTTCCAGCTTTTCAATCGCGCAGGTTCTGTTTTGTTCGCCATCGTGCGGTTATTTGAGATTTTCAGTTTTAACGTTACTCTACTCGTAGACCACTTGACGAAGAGTGTTGTGTGCAAACCGCAGTGACTGGTCATTATGGCCTCATGGTAAGGCAACAAACAGCCAGTCATCGTGGCTCAAATCTGAAGCCCGGTTCACACAGTCGCGTTTGACTGCGTTTGACTGCGTTGCGGCAGCGAGACACCAGGACATCCCTGCTGCTTATATCGCGTGCCAAGAAGATTCCTTGAATTGGATTCCACGCTTCATACGAAGCACAGATGTGCCGGTGACTCGCTCTCGGTTCTTCCGCTGAAATTCCTCACGTAGACGAGTTGTCCGACCGAATAAACTGCCATTACTCCCGATCTGGGAATCTCTCGTTCTTCGTTCGTAGGCCATAGTATCATGAGATCGAGGGGTGTGGTTCTTCGTCCGCCGAACATTGCCTCGGCGGGTGTTTTTACCGTGTAAGATGAGACCGTCGCGTGCTGCTGGAAAAAGAACCTGGCGATTCTTCACTGAACTGCTTCTTCCGTAAGCTTCAAGAGGGCTTTCTTCGCTTCGCACACCATCTGTTTGGCGCGTTGGCGCGTTATCAGAGAAAAGTATTTTCGGTACGGCAAAAGTAGGTAAAAAAGACCGTAGAACGTCAATGACGTGTTCGGACGTCGTGGCAGGCATCGTGTAAACTTCCAGCCACTTAGAGTACGCATCGACCATGACTCCGCAGACGCGGATACGTTTCGCCACCCACCGATTGAATAGTGGATCGTTTTCAGTTACTGTTCATGATGGCGTTGGAATCAATGAAGACTTCGAGTCTTTCCAGAAAGTTAGCCCAGGTGCCAGGACTTTTGTCGAAAACGGTAAGTGTTCGAAACGTCGACAACGTCGGTAACCACGTGCTGTGCTTGACACTGGACCAGGGGCGGATCCAGAACTCCGTTTTTGGGGGGCGGAACATTTTTAAGGATACTATTCTCTCATTCTTTCTTATGCAAGGGGGGTCCACTCATGGCAAATTTCCCTCCGACAAGGGGGAGGGAGGGGGTCGACTTTGTTTGGGGGGGGGGCCGGCCCCTCGTCCCCCCCCCCCCCTTGGATCCGCCACTGCACTGGACGCTTACCCTTCGCTGAGAAGAAACCTGCTTGTTCGTCTGCCACGAGTCGTCCGATATCAGGTCATCACCGCTTACTCCATCTCCCGACAAAACAGGTCGTCATTGTCCGCATGTCCATAGTTAGCAATCACGTGAACTTATAAATTCCCGATACGCTCATAACTTGCCGTCGCTAAACGCCGTTCATTCATAGTTTCTTCATTGCAAATAAACGTCTTCCTATTTATTCTGATGGTTTTCATCATACTCCTCCTAAGCTGTACTTACAACATTATATGCGGTACTTCCGAAAATATTGCAACGGCGTTTGTCTTCTGGGAACTATATGTAACAACCTTTACAAAATCTTCCGGATCCCATGATACACAATATTTCGTTATGTCACTTTTCAGTCGTCATTATAATAGTGAGGTAAGCACCGTAAATTACGAAGCAGTTTACTTGACGTCCGCTTCCACTGGTGTCTTGGAATATTGAGTCTACTGAGCGTGCATTCCTGCAGAAGAAGTTTTCATTGAAAGAATATTCGACACGTCAATCAACAATTGATTCCTTCTTGGTAAGATTTATTGCGAAAGCCCGTGGCAACCGCCGAACCGCATGTCCCTATATCAGCCTGACATTCTCAGCATACATGCGTTTGCTGGGCCACGCTACTTGAGCCAGCTGAGCACAGCTGGCAGCGGCGCGAGCAAGGCCACGAGGGGAACGTGATGGTGCTCGAGCCATCCCACCGTGAACCAATGTTTCGGCCACCCCACGGATGCGTGTCGCCATCTATTGGTTTAACTAACGCCTTAGTTCAAGATGGCTGCCGTGGGACCGCAGCCTTAATGACGGGTGAGCTTTTGCCCACACGTGTCGTCTAATGACAAATTTCGCTATATATCGAGTTTCAAATTCAAGCAAATCTAATAATTCACTTAGATTTTTTTGTAATAGATACTTTATCATTTATTTATGTGTTTAATTGGTTATTTAGGTATATGTATATAGTTTTTCTTCGTGCATGATTACTCCTTTTCCCCGGCACTCGAGACTGCCACAGATTGCTAATCCGGCCCTTTAGCCAAAACTTTTGGGGACCCTTGGATTACGTCGATCGTTTTGCTAACCGCGCATGTTTTCTTGTTTTTTTTATACCTTTCCTATATTGCCGCGTGGGAACACCTGAGTCAGCAGCGTGCTCCGTTGTCTGGGGTTTTATCCCCGCCAGCGCTTATCCTTTTTATGTTTCTTTTGTTCTCATGGCTGGAATATTCCAGATGACTCGAGAATATTGTTGTTTGTTCGATCTTGGAAGCTTCTAGATACCAACGCGCTTATAAAAGGAGCATCGCATGGCTGCTTGAGGCAGTCGTCCTTCCGTCGCCGTCGATTTGTCTACGCTCTGTGTTGCTTTATTTTTCTCGGCACAAGTTCGCCGCATTAAACGTTCAATTGAAGTTTGATCAGTCAAGTTTATGTTTTTATTCGTGGCAGTATCATTATATATTTTCAACCATAATTTTGTAGGACCTTGATTGAAACATCGCGTGCACCATATTTTCAGTCACCGAGAGTTACTCGGACGCACTTTTTCATTTCGCGGGTTCTGATTGGCCACATACGGATATGTGAAGACGCACTGCAACACGCCAAGTTTGCTTTCGGCCGATGGCGCCTCCTTATTTGACTCCTATACTTCCCAGTGAATAGCCAAACTTTCTCTATATACGACTCTGGGTTTTAGTTTCTCGGCAACACCACCTCACACCTATCACTAATTGATGCATCACATCGGCAAGACCAGCCAGACTTCACAACCGACACGTGAATTTGCCCGCTCGTGAAAATTCAGCCGTCATCAAGCTCAACGTAATCCACTGACGCTCGCCCTCAAGGTTCATTAATATTATCGTTACTTGTCTTAAAATCTTGAAAGCCATAACATTCTCGTCACGCGCAAACCTTACATTTTTTAGTTTGGGCTGCTTGTTGTTCTGTGACGCCGTGTCTCTCGTGAGCGAAACAAATGTATTATTCTTATTATTAAAGAGTTTTAGTAGATCGTTCCGATGACTCCGATAACGATACCCGATACTCTGCCTCCGCCTTTGCGCTTACATATATAGTATCGTTATCGGGGGTATCGGAGGTATCGGAACAATCTACTAAAACTCTCTAATGTTACTTCCTTTGTCGGAACAATGCATTGCTTCTACGAGGGTGTTACCGCGGTTAGAGAGCCTTCATACACACTCACGCTCTTTTTTAGGGTGGTGACATCTTTGAATATGCCGCCGCTGGAGACCATCGGGCTTGGTGTACCAACCACACTGCACCGACAACTGCCGACAGGTTTGGCGGACCGCCATAATGACTCTCAACTGAAGAGCGTTTATCGTGCAGTCGCGACTGTTTGTACTGGATTCGGCACTTATGATACAGCTGTCGTTGCAGACCTGCGGAGCGCAACAACTTGTTAGGCTTCGCTCGTATGCGAAAGCGGGCGCGTCGACGCCAGACTTTGTAAGAACAAAAACACAAAGCAGCATGACGCAGTTTCTATCGTCGCTACAACGCAGGTAACAATTTGAGATTGAAAATGCGGCTGCCTCTGGTAGTTATGACAACAAGTACTGAAAACAAGAAGGACAGCAGCGTTATTTAGTGGGAAGATGCGTGGAGGGCGACACGTAAACTCATTTATACTGACGCCAGCTTAAAACAGGCGTTGTAAGAAGGGTCCCCAACCGCGGTAGGGAAATCACGTCCCCTACTTTGTAGAGTGTAGACCTCAAGCTCGTACCTGCTTACGCTTACTTCCCTCCCACCTATATAACTGTTAATGTAGACGTATCAGAAACGTAAATATTACTACTACATGAGTATCATGAATCCACTTGCTCCTCTTGTCAAAAAAAGCTTAGTTTTGGGCTAGTTAGTTTTTCACTATTTTTGATCTGCGCTAGTAAGGTTTACAAACTTGGACAAAGAAAGACCTCACTCACACACGAAAGGCGTGTGTGAGTGTCGTCCTTCTTCTAGCATGGAAAGGCGCGCGTTTTGCGCGTCTTTCCAAGAAAGGACTAATCCCACTAATAAAATCTGCAACACACAGCCCCATACACACTGAAAAAAAAAAAATGAGAGAAAGGTAGCGACGGCCCGCTTTCCCCCATTCTACTTATGCGCCCCCAAGCGGAGACGATAAAAAAGGGAGGAACGGGGTGTTTTTCTCCTTCTCCAGGCAGTCGGGAGGAAGTTTCTCCTCCCGCCTCGTTTCCTTTTCGGTTTCGTTTCTCAGACACGTCGCACATGTTTTCTTTGTATAAGTGCCATTGAGCTGACTGAGGGTCAGTGCCAACCAAGTCTGCCTGTAATTCAGTCTCCCAGTTCAAACACATGGAGTACTTCGGTTGCATTGACGCTTTTACGCTAATTTTGTCATTCGAGCAAACGAAGCCGTTAGAAACTGCGGAGTTCCAGAGCAGTGCCAGCAGTGCTACGTACACTGGGCTAAAATGGCCGTCTCCGCAACTTTGCGTCCTCTGCGCTGCGTTGTTTGCGCTACGTTTGGGTCTGTTTCCTGCTACCTATAGCTATCTGACAATAAACGTAATTTCGTATTTCCGTGAGTCATCAACATCGCCATGGCAGTGTTTTGCGCTGTTAATAAAATCTGGATCGTCGTCGATGTATCCATGCGTTTCGCGTAACAGTGGTGTAACAGCGAGACAAGATTATATGTCCGGTCGCAGGTTGACATACTGCTTTGAGCTAAAAAGTTTAGTAAGACCGCTTGAGCGATAATCGTGCAACCAATCGACCTGCAGACAGTAATCTTGGAACGCTTGTCTGAGAGGTAGCTTTTACCGTACAGTGACCAATGCAACTGTTGGGTGCAATGCCTTATTGTCCCCTATCCCAGGGCGATCGGGCTTTCGGGGAAAGGCTGAACAGGCATGATTCTGACGGAAAGGAAGCGCGTACGAATATTTACAGTTTGGAATATTAGCATTAAAGGAAAGAATAGAGAACGACTGATGTGGTTCTAGATAAATTTGCTTCATGTTATACCGGATTGTTTTTAGTCGACAGTCGGCTTGTATCCGAGCCCTCAAAACCTGCCTGCCAGAGCTGTAGCTGCTTCTAGCATTTTCTCTTTGATTTTGGTACTTAGCCAAACCCGAATTGCTCCTGGCATTAAGACATGCAGTTCTAGCGCGAGCGCTCGTTCTGCAGAAGGACGCTGGAAAGCAGCGACCTCGTGCTCTCGCGCTTGTGGCATTCCCTACAGTCTCAGCTTAAAGTCCTACCTACACTTCGCGCTTTCCACTTTTGCCCGCCTCCTCCTTTCCTATCTCCTCTCCACCTTTTACCTTGCCACAGCTCGGCTCCTCATGCAGCTTAGGAGAGAACAGTGTTAAGAGGATTATCTTCCCTGCAGAAAACCGAAGTTGTACGCCGGCATTTAAGGGTGAACGGAGTATAAAAAACACCTGTTTTGAACTACCTCAGGCTGTTCAGCCCCTTTCTTGAAGCGAAACCGCGTTCGTGCTATTTATTTCAATTAAATTGAACATCTGACTGTTGGATTTAGCTCGAAATCCACTTCAATCGAACATGTGCATTTTATAGTTCGCTCGTCGATGCCAAATTCATGAGCTTTACCGTATAAGGCTAACCGTTAAAATAATGCAGTGACCATCCTTCAGAAAGTGATAACTTCGGAACTCCCAGTGCTCCGCGTATTACGATGTCGCTCTGTCAATTCGCTAGATTCAGTCGGCATAACAACCGGTCAATACCTATATTTTTTCTTCAGCCGACGATGTATAACCAAGTACGACATGGTTACTGATTTGTGCAGGTTATTCCCATTGTGACCGAATTTATGTTGGTCGAAAAGCGACTGCTCTGCCTACGGAATATCTCTTTCAGCTGCTGGGTGAGTGTCCTCGTTTACAGAGGTTAACTCACGACGGCCACCGTTGCCACACACGAACAGCGTAAAAACAAGAACGAATACTATGGTAAAAAAACTGGCGTCCTCACGCCAGTCTACGACGTGCTTTGTGAGGAAGCGAACACATGGCAGCTAGGAACCGCTGTGGAGACCCGTACGAAAATGTCAGATATGGCCCTGATATATTTTATATGTGGCCATATATGATAATGTAAGGAGTCAGATATGGCATATACAGCTATATATCGGAGCAGATATGGTCAGATATCGCAATGTTATAAAATAGTTTGTTGTTGGGCGAGTTGGTGAACGTATAGATACATGGTTTGCGCAAAAAAACGACGGACACAGAGAGAAACAAACATGAGCGCTCGTGTTTGTTTCTCTCTCTTGTGTCCGTCTTTGTTTGCGCAAAACCATGTATCCAATTGCCATATTAGTGGGCAAATACTGCCATATCTGGCAATATAAGTGCGTAAATACGGCCATATATCGCCATATAAGCGTGCAAATATAGCCCCTGGTAATGATATACGGGCCCGTTTCGGTCGTGCAAGCAAAATATCATATGTACTCGCCAAGACACGAATTGATTGATCTATATTCCATGAGTCTCGTGTAATTGGTTAACTATTATTAACATCCTTAAAGTGAAGGTATTCCAGATATTTAGACAAATTAATCAACTGCGCATTCTGAAGATTGAAAGACAAATGAAATTTGGTTGTATGTTTCACGTGGGACAATATGACGAAGTGCATGAGATCGGAAAGCGGGTTAATCAAATAATGGATTTCAGATCGCGGCTCTTAGGCGCCCGTTTCCGTATTAAGCGGTGTCGGCGTCGCCATCGGCATCGGTGTAACCGCCCCGCTAAATTTAGCGGGAAATTGAATTGGTGCTTATGTCACGTGACGTCAATTTTCCCGCTAAATCTAGCAGTGAAACTAATTTGTTCGTGTTTCCCCGCTAATTTTAGCTATGAAACACGAACCGTTAGCTTACTGAAGATGCAAGACGCTACTTCGTCGCCCCGAATCCTTTTCCCTTCGAACGGCTGCGTATCCGTTGCGCCCGGAGTACCCTACGCAGCATCTTTCAAAAACTGTTCGCGCAGCATCGCAATTTTCCGTTTGCGAGCGTCGGCGATTCATCGTGTGTTGAAAGTCCGAAGATGTGCTGTCCGTGGTGTCTTTTACGTGTAGCTCTTTCGTTAAAGATTTTGAAATCTAAAAACGCGAACCTAACAGTGAACACATAATTATTAAATTTATTTGAGTAAATATATATATATATATATATATATATATATATATATATATATATATAGTATTTATGGACATCGTGCGCAAAAAATAGTCGCGCTTATTTTTTCATTTAATATTATAATGCGAGTTATACGGCGTAAGCCAGTATCTTCAAGCTTGCATCGTTTCGGGTCACTTTCGGGCTGGACAGCTTCTTTGGAAGTTCAAAAGCTGGACTTCATAGAGCTGTCCTGTTCACTCGGTATTGACAGCAGGGTAGACGCTATGCATGTTTTAGGCCAATCGTGTCTCCGGTTATGGTCACGTGACTACAGTCTCAAAGCTGGTGATAAGGCAGAACACGGCACTTGCCTTAAGCCCCAGGCCACTCATAGCATTCACTGCACTATCAACTTTGGGTACAAGTGACAAACTCCGCTCGTTGTGGTCATTGATGCCCCAGAAGATAAGCCTTTTGTGTGTGCACTTCCGTTTTGGCCTTTCCTTCTCTCCTTTTCTCTCTCTCCCTAAGCTCAAAGCGTGGTAGAAGGTGCTTACTTGCCGAACCAATCAGCCGTAGACTTTTTATCGGTACTCCGCTCTCTGTGCGCAAGAAATGGCAAAAGCGTAGTCGCGTGGTGGGACGGATGACGCATTAGCCGTTGGCGACCTCGGAATGCCTGCTTGCGGATGCGGAGGCACTCAGCTTGATCGAATGACATTTTAGCGAACGCCCACGTTTCACCGAATGACACTTTAGCGAAAACTCGGACGCCGCGTGAGCGGTGTTTCGTGGGCCAAATGGGTTCACATTTTCGTAATGAGCCGTTGCTAGACTGTCGCCGCGAAGCGGCGTAACAGCGCGGCGGGGTGGGTAACGCGCTCCTCCGTTATTCGCTAAAACATCAATTCGCTCAAACGTCGCTCTTCGCTAAAATATCATTCGCTCATGTGATGATGACCCCTTGCGGATACGGACCTAGTTTGGCGTATGGCGCGTCCTGAGCGGCTTGTCTGTGGATTGTGCTTGTGTTGTAAATGGTGTCTCGTTCGAAAAGTCCTACCCGTATATCGGCAACAAGCGATTTCTTCAAAGAAGCCCACGAATTTTTTGTGATGCGTTTCGTGTTCGGTATTTACAAATGACAGCTTGTGCTACATTGTGTTGAATCTTCACGGACACCTTCCTTCTCGTTTTTGTGTTTGAGTGGATCTGCCGTGCCCGTGTCCACATATATCTCAGATTACACCTTTCAAGTCCGGTATCGTCAACGTAAGTGCACTACAACCTACTTCGCGACAATTGATCGTTTTCCTACAGGTACTCTTCCAGATTATCTCTAGAATTAGGCCGTGTGTATCTCCTGGCAGCCGGGAGAATAATTTCCCCAAATTGTACCAGCAGTCACCTGCCATTGGCCATCTGAAATCATGTCACAACTGCAGGTAGAATACTGCATTTTTTATTCTCCCTGCGTTTCGTGATAGCACGTTCCACGGCCACCTTCTCGTGGATACACGTTTCATGGACACACGTTTCGTCGACATTAACGTTTCATCGACATTCGTTACGCGAATGTCGATAATCCTGCTTTCCCTGGAAACTAAGTTGAGCGAAATCAGGTGTGGCGTAAAGCCCAGCTCATGTAAAAAATTAATAAAAGTTGGTACATCCTCAATATCCAATTGGTATTTGTCTTATACAGATGAGAAGTCACTTTTGGTAAATTTTTGTAGAAAAATAACAATATATATAAAGGTTGCCTTATTTGATTGGGACATATCTGGCCTTATTCGGGAGGCAGATATACCCCTATTTGGCAGACCCAGGTATGGATATATAAAAAATTGGGCATATCTGGTCACATATGCCTTATGGAAACGGATATGATTTATATGGCCAGATATGCCCAATTTTGATATAGCCATATCTGTTTTTTTATATAAGTCCAGATATGTCATTTTTGTAAGGAGAGGGTTGCTAATTGCCTGTTTAAATGACTCTCGCAAATAATTTAAACGTGAACGTTTACTTCTTACTAGGAGATTCATCCCTTGGTCCGTTCAATATACCTGCCTGAGAAATGACATTACTGAGAAAAAATCGTCATAGTGTTAATATTTTTTCTAGCTTAGAGCCTATGAGCTTAGAGCCTATGATCACCGAGATCATAGGCTCTAAGCTGTGCCGCTTAGACTGTGCCGCTTGTGTAGTTGTCTGAGTTGCGTCATTGTATTCCATATGTTTTTACATAATTTCTATAATGACTGTTTCTACCTGTTTTTAAGACAATAGCTTTCTTTTTCAATTATTCTAACTGTGACTTGTCGTAATGTTATTTCCGCTGTATGAACTGCAGGGGGCAGAGGCGCTGTCATGCATCATGCCTTTATCTCTGCCCTTTCTGCGGATGGATGGCATCCGCAAAATAAATAAAGAACAAGAAATCCGTACCTTCAAAGCGACGAGTATAAAGGCGGAAGCGCAGTGCACGCAGCCAGTGATGGCGTAGTATGCGTTCTTCTATATGTTTGAATGTGGTCTGTATGCGTATGTTCTCGCTATGTGTACACTGTAAAGTATTCTATGTAGCGGCACGTGAAGTGTGTGTGCGATGTGTGTGTGTGTGTGTGTTTGTGTGTGTGTGTGTGTGTGTGTGTGTGTGTGTGTGTGTGTGTGTGCGTGTGTGTGTGTGTGTGTGTGTGTGTGTGCGTGTGAGTGTGTGCGTGACAACGGTGTATAATAAAGGGTGTTATATGATGTATGATGTAAGAATCGCAATATTAGGCCAAAAATGTATTTTGTGGCCGATGAATTGGATGGTACCTAGCGCCACCTAGCCTAGACTTTTTAACCTTCTTTCAGGCTTCGCAGTATTTTCTGGGCTGTGCAATGAGCCAAGGCTGCTTTGAAGTACCTCTTTTAGGAGCGACTTTTGGTTTCGCGAATGCTTTACCCCTTCTCTCTGAGGTGCGATGCTAACAACGCAAATCTGCTGCGGGAATTGCAAAGGTGAGACTTGACGTGCGCGTAGTGGCCGGTTTTCGGTTGTCTCCGCTTTACAACGCAGTGCTGAAAACGAAAAGACTGATTGGCGCAGGTACGGAAACGTGTTTCGTAGGCGTTTCTGTACCTGCGCGAGGAAGCCGGCTTCGGCAATAAATAGAGTTCGTGAAAAGCTCGTGTTATGTTTTCAGTTGCTACAGCTCGCGGTCCGAAAGCAGGGACTTGTTGGGATGTGTGCGAAGCTGTTGAGTGCGTTCCTTGCGACAGCTGCTTGGCAGGCCTCGAAACCGCCACTTGTGTGTGGTATTTGCCAGTTCTTAAAATTATGGCAGCGTTTTTTCGGCTGAATCTCGGCAGCGTTCCGCGTAACAACCGAAGATATCCGTAGCGTTATGGCTTCCTTGTTAAGCCTCACTGAGCTCGATTGACTTGATTTGGAGCTGCCATATACCAACACATACGAGGGAGGAACTTTCCTATCCCGTTTTAGGGACGAACGCTGCTCCATTTCTGAAGGAAGGTAGGGGACAAGATCGTTCCCTCTTTTTGGAGGAATATATAGACCCCTTTTTTAAGAGCAGAGTGGCAGGTGGTGCCCTGTCTTGTGATGACTGTTATTGTAGTGCCAATGGTGCAGTCAGATTGTCTTCCGCCGTCGCAGTAGCATGAAAGCAATGTCGATCACGACCAAGGTGGAAAAATTGTGATTTTAAAGAAATTTGTTTGATTAAGCTCAAATTAATTTGATTGAAATTCTGTAGCTAGCGAAAGCGTTTTTATCATTAGAGGCATTTTTCAACATAACGCATCAATTGATAAATTTGTCAGATCATTATAAACAACGAGGAAGCCCACACTATTGTGTATTCAATCCTTAAAAAGCGGTTTAATTAATAATTATTTTGATGCGAACTCTGCCATACTAGAACAAAAGCCGCTCTATGTTTAGATAGTGAAAAAAATGTATTTGCTTTTTTTGTATTTTCATTTGCTTTGAATAAGAGCTCTTCATCCTTTTTTGGTTTTGCTCCTCTCGCATTCTGATTTACTTGCCGTAAGCGTTATTTTATTTTATTTTTTTACTTTTGTCATTTCATTTCCTTGCAAAGAGCCATTATGTGACAGAAGAATAAGGTGAAAAGTAGAATGAAAGCTCAACACTATGATTTGCTCAGAAGAGCTCCGCTTTCTGCTCGTATTCAGCCTGCTATAAATCTTTGTTGCTTGATCAATCCTTGATATAAATACGAAACTAATATACTTGAAAGACATTACCTGACGAATGGTGTATAAAAAATATTTTGTGAATTATTTTTGCGCGAAACTTTTTCTTTAAGTCATCGTTGTAAAACAGATGTGATTTAAATCAGGAGTTAAGTCAGAATTTAAATGATCTTGATTTTTATTCTCTACACTGATCACGACACAGCGTGGACAATGTCCAGTTTGGGCACCCACACATTACTGAATTTTTCAGAGCACCTCGGTTTTGTGCAACATACGTGCTCCTGAAAGTTCACGCCGCCACTCGGTTATCCGGTATTAGTATACTAGCCACTACCCAGTGCTAAATTGATCTCTGCCGCAGCTGGTATGTCTTTCGCTGAGCTGAGTTGTGACATGGGGAGTCAAACGTTTACGACGCCGTCCGACTGAGAGGCGAAAAAATAGCAGTGTACGAAAGCGCCGAAAACAAACCTTCTCGAGACGGCGTTAAGTCCCAGGAGACCTGTGCGTCGAAATTCAGAGATGTGCGCTATTACCCTGAGCATCAATATGAAACCTACAGGCCGTACGAGATTGGAATTGGTGCTGACGGCTCATAAATTGGCATTGCGTGGTACGCTTGTATTCAACAGAAAGAGGATTTATGCTCGAGGTCCAGCAGTTCTTGACCTTTGACGATTTCACGCAGCAGAACCAGCCTGTGGTTGCAACAACAAGGAATCGTCGCTACTGAGAGACCCACAAATGACGAATTTAGCTAAAACTTCTCGTCCTATCTAGCGGGTTGCCAGACGATTATGAAGGAGTCTTACGCATAGCAGTGAAATGCAGTTGGACCTTTCCTAGCACAGATGCGCAGTGAAGAAGCCGACGTTGCTTAGCGCAAGAACGTTTCGTGATTGCGATCTGCTAAGACTCTCGAATGTCTAAAGAGCGACAACACTTTCTAAGCAACATAGGAGTTTTTCTAGCATGAATAAATGAGATTGTGGTAAGTGCCTCTACATGAGCACTCTACGGGGGTGCTATGTCAAAACAGTTTCTGCTACGTTTTGGTAGTATGAAGCGGCGTGTTCAAAAATATTACGGCACGCTAAGTGCTTGTTTCTTAAACCCTGGGAGTGGGGTCGTACTCTCCTCTGCGGGAGTTTTAGAACTGAGGTAATCCAGTAACGTTGCTCCCTACCCAGTTCGTTCTTGTTTTGTTTTTTGTTTTTTTTCTGATCCTGATGACTACGACGAGCAGATAAGACGACCACGTCGCATGCACCATTTGTCGTGCGATTGTTTCGCACATATAACTTTCGCTCTGTGTTCTGCGCTTGAAGATCGAATGGCCGGTACCGAAAGACAGTTTCGGAGCAGCGGTGCCACGTCCGTTGCAATGTTGGTCCGTCGTGCGCCGCCATCATGTCGTCCAGCCCAAGGTACGTCGCCATATTGAGAATAACGTAGTGCAGGATGTCCCCCAAACATATTTACGTTTTTTTGTTTTTTATTGCATAAGTAAATTAGGCATCGCCGAGCCCTGCTCACTCTCCACCCACATGTAGCGCTAGAGATCGGAACCAGATGCCAAATATTTAGCTGTAACCGTTATCTTATTCAAGAGTTATAAGTGATTCTCTGAACTTTTTAGTTGGTAAAAGGCGGCTGATAGAGCTCTCGAATAAATGGAACTCTATGACGACAATTACCGAAAAGCGTCCGAAATTAGGCCCCATTTTCCCATTGAAAATTTCAAAAAGTCACTCATAACTTTTGAGTAAGATAATGGTTCGTGCTGAAATTTTCGCATTTGGTTTGGGTCTATAGCGGTACATTTGGCTCGGAGAATGATCGTTTAGTAATAAATGTATAATTTTAGCGTTAAAATGGAACACTACTTTTGGGGAAAACGCTGTACATGTACTTCCTGTAATCTGTGCAATATTTTTTTTTTTCAACCAACGTATTTCCAATTTTTTTGAAGCCACCAAAAATGGGGTTCATATTCTTTTCTAATATTAATATTGAATGTGTTCTTTAGATGACCCACGAGTTTGAATAGATTTGGTACGCTATAGATTGAGCGACCCGCGACCATAGGCGCGACTTAAACCTGCGAACTCTCGACTGGCGGTTTTTGGGCAAAACAAAAACATAAATAATTTCACGTCCCAAATTCTGTTCTGGGTAGTAGGCTCTTATATGTCATACTAAAATAAAAATCTCGACGAGCCTAAGTACCCTGTCGGTATCCATTTAAATTGGAAGTCTTGCGACGCTGCTCCTACGTCATTCATAAGAGGTGCACATACCTAAAGCGCAATCTATACTACCAGTCACATCAATATCTCCTCAAATAACCCAAATAAATGAAATACCTGTCAAGATAAAGCCTTCCAGATATGACTTCTTTTGGGCGCTCTACACTGTTGTACTCTAGTGTAAGGTGTAGACAAACCACTAGTTCGAAGATGTTCGGAATGTTGAAACTACAGTGAACTAGAATAGGGGTAGTGGAAAAATCGGCGGTCTCCCAGTGAGGCGCTACATGTAGAACCTACAAGGTAGCCAGTGGCGCTTGATTCCGGAGCACTTCTGTCAGCGATGCCCGCGCCAAGCGGGGCTGTTTTCTATCTTAGCGGTTCGTTAGTGTGGCCTATGTATGCTTTGTGGGTATTGCAACTTTTATGAATTAAAGTTTAACGCTTACTTGGATAATTTAGTGAAAACCGGGGTACCCAATCTTCCATCCTGGCGCATAGCGGTGCGCATCTGTCTTCTTTCTCTCTGTTTCTATCGCTTAGCGACAAGCCTCTAATCTATTAATAATCACAAAGCTAAGCACTTGAGAATAATAAAAACAAATAGTGAAAATCATCATAGATACCGCGGAAACCATCTGATAATGTACGCGAAGTCATAGCCATATTAGAGTGTAATAGAATGATAGCCATATGCTATGTTACAGTAGCCATGTCCTCAGGATTACGACGATATTGCCACTCGCGGCAGTTTACACTTTTCGTTTCACACGGCCGATGGGGCACCGCCGACGCTTCCACTTCCCCTATATTCTAGCACAGTGGAGCAGAAAATATTAATAATATTTACGAAGGGGATGATGGCCCATGACGGTGCAGCCGATCCAGGTGCGCGGGGATATTTTTACTTGTTGTCTTTCTTTCTCGTCATCTAATTTACACTGGACGTCATATTTGAGTGCACTGTTCACTGGGTATACTTAAGAACTAAAGCGCCTTCATGCTTTAAAAGTAGAGCATAGGTGCATCAATGCAAGAGGCACGTGCAGCCCACGGGAAGATCAATGCGGCCCAGCGCAGCACTGAGCTAGATTTCAGACGCCATGTTTTTCCCAGAAGTGGCGCGCTGCACGTGTCTCGAGCATTTCCACAACATTTATGGCGCCACTTTTCACAGGATAGAGGGGCTTTATTTATACCCATGCCACACGGACCTGGCAAATGCCATTCAGGGCGAATCTCATTCGGGCGCCGAATGACATTACATTTCAAGCCCGTGCTACACGTACATTCCGAATGTCATTTTTCGCCATGATGATGATAGCGCCTGCTCTCTGAAGAAAAGTAATTGTAAAGTTTTTTGTAAGCTAAATACGTTTGTTTATTGTTATGATCTCTAAGAAGTGTCTATAGATAGTTTTAAACAAATTTTGCAGTCAATTACTTTATGTTTTTTGCGTTTCCGCTGTAATTCATTTGTTGGTGACGCTCTAGTTGCTCTAGCCGGCAATAAGCCAAAGTGCCAAAGACAGAAGCTGTAACCAAAGCGAAAGGAAATGGCGCCTGTACAGTCGCGAGTGTCGGTCCTTGCACCGGAGGACGGTATACGGGTGCGACGGTTAATGAGCGCCCTCTTTATTTACGCGCCAAGCGCCGTGCCGAGCAGCAAAGGCTCGAAGACGAAGATGGCGACGCAGGCGAAGTGGCTGTGTCTACTGGGTTAAAAGTAGCGGCTTGCAATTCTGTGACAAGCCGCGCTTCAAATCTAGTATAAAAAATGCATACGTAAAAACAAACACAAATAAATAACTTTTAGTTCGGGTATACTTTGATTAACGTAATCACATTGGTGTTCTTTTACTTGGGGCCTGGGGTAGAGGCTACACATTTGGCCCGTGACCGAATGCGAATGAATTCCGCCGAACCCCTTCGGTGGCAAATGACATTTGCAGCGAATAACATTCGTGCAGGCCTTGTAGCACCAGTCGAGTGATATCTTGGGGCGAATGTGCATCGTTATGTATATAGAATGGCACTTGAAGTCAAGACCGGCGATCTTGATGGCGTCGAATCCCTGCTACAAAAATGCTGTGAATGCTCGCCGTCAGCACGCACTGGCCACGTAAACACTCAGCTATGGCCGCCAGTCAATTCGCCCAATAGCAAAGTTCTTAGATAAAGCCCAGTTGGCATGCTTCGGAAAACGTCCCGTAAGGCCAGCTGAACTAGATTAATCATACACATAAAGAAAAGACCATACACACCGCTGGACTAACAACTGATTTTCGTTTTCCTCCTCTTCTATTACGAACCCCACTTGACGGAAGTATTTTCTTTTCCTCTTCTTTTTCCTTCCAACTTCACCGAATATTGATCGCCCGAAGGAACATTTTTTTCTTTCTCTGGGAGATAAATATTCCTTCGGGGTAAAAATATTCGGTGAAGTAGGAAGGAAAAGAAGAAGAAAAGATAATATTTAACTCAAGTGGGGCTAGTAGTAGAAGAGGAGAACTGAGAAAATCAGTTGTTAGTTTCCCAGCGTCTACGGTATTTTCTTTATGTGTATGACTATTCTAGCTCAGCGGGCCTTACCCACCGTGGCCTTACCTGAAGTATGTACGAACTAGCTCAGCTTAAGCCTGTTTCGGTTAATAGTTTTGGATTAGTGCGTTAATAGTGAGTTACTAGTTTTGTAATTAGCAGCCGCACAGTGTCGCCACGAAGCGGCTCGAACTGGCTTGAACGGAGGCGGGGTGGTGGGCTAACGAGCTCCGCAGTAATAGACGCGCCGTCCGAATCCGAAATCCAAGTTCCCGCGCGTTGGCGAGCAGCCAATCCGACGTGAGCACCGTTTCTGGAATGTATAGAGGCTTTGCACACGCGCCAGAATACAGCCGCCATTACTGACCTTCTCTTGTTTTACCGAGATACCGGGCCACTGAAATTGGTGTGAACGAGGCCTCCACAAAGGCCAATGCTGTAGAGAAAGACAGAATAAAATCTAAGATTGCACTAACCTGGCCTGCTATGGTAATAATGAAGTGAAGTAAACGTAATAAGGGGAAACAAAAACTGAAGGTCAGTTATGGCGGCGTCCATGCACAGCTGCTGCAAAGCGTCTATATTTTTGCTAGGGTGTCCTCCTCTTTCTCTTTGTTTTCCCCTCGCCGCGTTGGGCGTTCTGGCAATCGGAAATACACGAACGGGAAGGTCAACTCAAAGGTTCCCGTGTAGTTTCAGATGTTATCAAGGTATTTTGAAATCAGCACAGCACATATCTTGTACCTCCCAGACTCCCCACAGTCTGTTCAGCGATGAAGGAGTCACGGGTGAGGTCTTGTTCCTCTAATGGCGCATTCACACTGGAAGCGGATCCGCGTTCGCAAAGCGGTTGTGAACGCGGTTGTATAAAGATTCAGTACAATTGCACGCGCATTTGATGTCGTCAAATGGGCGTGCAATTGCACTGGATCTTTATACAACCGCGTTCGCAACCGCTTTGCGAACGCGAATCCGCTTCCAATGTGAATGTGCCATAAAAAATACATTTGGTTCCTCACCCACAGTGTTCAGTTTTAAGCTAAAGAATGGAACACGTAAAAGAATGAAACACGAAAAAAGCACAAAAAATTCGACAGACATTATGACACACAAAACGTGTTTCATGCTATTTTTCAGAAACATAAATATTTACTACACGAAACCGCAAATCTGAGCTCACTAAAACCTAGTCCCAACTTCCATAAAGAAAATACTGTCGTGTAAATAGTCTCTTTTTTCTTTTTTTGCGTTTTTTTAACGGATTGGAAAAATTTTTTTTTTCGAGTTGCAACTACTGTGCGTTTTTTGGCCTTTTCTTTTTTTTTTCGTACGAGGGTTCTGTTTTTAGAATGTATGAGGTGCTACACAAACTGGTGCCCGCGAGCTGAAGTCGAAGCGTCGTTTAAGACTACATGCTCATTTATTGCGGCATTGACTATGGTCCAAGATATATTGAGACAAAATTTGCTGCAATTAATATTATCAAGTCTCCATTGATGCAGAATAACCGTCATTTTATTTGAGTGCCCACAAAAAAAGTACAAGTTTACGAGAAAGTCGAGTTTGTCTTTAATTAACCGCAATATTTTCGGGGACGTGCGAGTCTCCATAAGATTAATCAGAGCAATAGAATTTATTTATTTTAACACACAGAAAAAAAATTATAGCTACTGTTGTAAAATGCTCAGGCGCCTTAGAGTGTGTAATTAAATCAACAATTTTCGGCCCTTGGTCTATTTCCGAGGAGTTAGTGAATGAGGCCAATAATACAGCATGCGATACGACGTCCATTGCGATCGTTTTCAGATATCTGTAGGGAATAAAATGTAATATGAGGGGCAAGACACGCAACTGAATTCTTACAGCCATCTTCGTTATGGCGGAAATGATATCTTCGTTATGCCAAGAACTAATATCTTCAAAAAGTCGTACGCTTCCTTTACGCTACTTTGGAGGGAGTTTCATGTAAATCTGACTAAATTGTTACTGCGAAAAATACTCATCGCTCAAATAAATATGTAATATCTTATTTTCAAACAGGGTTACAAGCGCTCAAAAGACGAACACAAGAGAGAACACAAAAACGGGTACTACTCACAATTGTATTTGAAAAAAAGAAGATAGAAGTACCTATATAAATGTTGATAGGCCTATCGTTACCTAGGCTATGTATGCCCCGGGATACACGCCCTTCGCGTTTACATAAATGTATCTTAAAAAAAATGAATCTTGCCATTACACGTACAATGCAATCGAGGGGTCGCTGACGGATTGGAGCCCCCTCTTCCTGAGTACGCATGCTCACAACGTGTTTGTCGTTTCTCTTGTGCTCGTCTTTTTAGCGCTTTTAACCATGTGTCAAGACAGTCATCACCAAATAGCCCAACAACAAGTACTTTTAATTTCGTGTCTGTCTCTGCCAATGAGCAGTTATAAACAGTTTAGAAAGTTCGGTAGATTTATATTACTTATTTATTTTTAATTAATATTTAATTTATTAGTTCATAGATAAGGCTACAATAAGAAAAATTCTAGGCATCGCTGAAAGCCACTAAGTCAACCCCTTCGCAAAAATGTATGGCACGCACAGCCCTTTTGCAATATTTGAATAAACGATCAATCTGGATGTGTTCTTAAGTTTCGGTTTTCTATTCGAGCGCATTTCTATACTCTGTTTCACCTTATGTTGTACAACAGGAAAGGCTACAAGCGCGAGCTCCTTGCTCTAGGGCACATCTCTGCGGCACAAGCTCTCCTGCATTCAGGGCAGCTGCCAATCCTATGAGCTCGCGCTTCTAGCCTTCGCTGCGGCCACGGTGGAAGAAATACATTTAGGTGATGACTCTCTGTCTCACGCGGCGACCACATTATGTTCGGCGCACCAAGCACGCTTCACTCGCATGGGGATAGATGGCGCCCAAGTTTAGAGGGGCTTGTGAAGGTTTGTATAGAGGGCTTGTGAAGGAAATTATGCATTCTTTACTCGGTCCCTGTGTACTGTGTAGTGAAATGATGGATTTATGTTGGCTCAGTCGCACTGATTGCCTTTTCCCCTGTGCGGGTCCTGTTTTTATTAAACGAGAACATTCCGATCATGACTCAACGTGACAAAAATACTCGTATAAATATAGAACGTCCTGGCATAATCTGCTGGGCCTTCAGTAATTTGGAGTAATTTAGAGTAAACAGCTGGGTCGTGCTCGCATATTTTGTCAAACAGCATGTTTGGTAACAGTTCCGTAAATTGTTTACACACATTGCGTGGCTTTATAGAAGGTCGGGTGATTTTTCCCACTCTGCTCCTGCCTTCTTATTGAAAAAAATTCTAATAATGTTATATAGTGGGGCCTAACTAATTATTTACATGCGCATGAAGGTTATAGCATTACAAGTGGTTTATACATACAATGTCAACTTGTACTGCGGAACATACAAACGTTGTGAGCAGAGAAAAATTATATTTATGATGACATAGTGACTGAAATGATGACACAGCATGATGACATACTGACTGACATGATGACACAGTGACTGAAAGTCAAATAATAGTAGTGGTTAGAGGACATAAGTCCCTTTTATTTATACTCTCACAATATGATGTCACCCCGTCTTACAGGTAAAACAGTACCTGACAAATATTTTTGCTTCAAAATGTACAGAAAAGCTGAATTCACTGCATACTACCAAAGAACGCCATCTCCTACATCCTGTGTTTCTCGACCATGCTCTTAAACTAAGACAAGCGCTGCTTTGCTGATTTTTCTTTTCTTGAGCTTGTTTGTTCCTACTCATCGTAATATGCTTACCAGTGTTGTCGCATTCGCATGCTGAAGTAGTAGTGGAGCAACTGGGCAATTGATTCTTCTTTGTGTTCAGCGCATGGAAACGCTATTGTGCATGTGTCAAGAACACTGTCAATTGTGTCCCAGTAGACTGTCCGGTGGCTTTTAGTTACCACGAAGAACTGTTCCGCTTTCTTCAGTAGCTGGAAAAGGTTCTTGTTGGAGTGTATAAGGCCTCCTCTGTTCTTCACGTTTGTCAGTGCTGCTTCAGCAGAAGTGTTCTTGTCGATGCTGAAAGCGGATCGGCGTGCAGGGCAGCGTGTAGATTTTTTCATTTTCACACTCAAAAACCCAGTTACATAATATAGTATCCAATCCACAGCCTTGGTTTCTTCAGCCTTTTCTGTCCAGACATCTTCGCATTCCCAGTCTTCGACAGATATTAGACTGTCAAGTTTGGTCTTCACTTGGTCAACGAGATGAGGAGACTAAGTAGTAACTTGCGATCGGCCCTCGGGATTGCACGACGCCACTGCTCCAGGCGAGCGTCATTCGATGGAGCTTTAAACAAGGACACTCGCTCTGCGCAGTTCCGGTACCCGGAATTGCATTTGGGAACGAAGCACGTCTTTCCCATCCTTATAGAATAACTTCTTGTTCGGGTTAAGGCTCACCGTCGTGCACGATTGTAGCCCCTGTGGTCCACACAGCACCAAAGCAAAATATGAGGCCAGCCACTGGCCGCACACCACCACCACAGAGCGAAAAAGGCGAGCAAGCTACGCCCCCGACACCGTGGCCACCGGGGAGAGACCTCAAGACCCACGGTGCTCACACTCAGCGCCCTCCGCGGTGGCGCGGAACTAACTATACTTCGTTTCACCTTATGTTGTACCACAGCGAGGGCTAGAAGCGCGAGCTCATAGCCTAGGCAGCCGCTCTTAAGTCACGAGAGCTTGTGTCGCCGAGATGTGCCCCAGAGCAAGGAGCTCGCGCTTGTAGCCTTTCCTGCGGTACATCTTAAGGTGAAACAGAGTATACTCCTGGTTCGAGGCTAGCTCCAAACACGATCTGGTCACTCGCTCCTCGCGGAAAGAGCGGCCAGAGTCACCACCTAAATGTACTTCTTCCACCGTGGTCTGCAGTACTCATTACCATAAGCTGAAACGGCAGTACAACGTTATCGGTCCTTCTGCCTGTTGCAAACGCGCCATTGCTAGCGCTGCGCCTCCGTCGTCGAAGAGAAATAATTGCGGCAGTAGCTGGAACACTCGAGCGCTCGTGCTCAGTGGCAATGATCTGCACCACTCAGATTATGGTTGACGCCACCGCTGCCGCAGTGCACCAGGAACACGTTAGTCTGTTTGCACGTGCGACAACCTTGCTGGCATATCTGCGCAGTGCTCAGAGCCCGAGACGGTATCACGAGCCGTTTCCGGCACTAGCGCCTGCCTCACATGAACTAAAGCCTAGTAACTAAAGCGTAGCCTCCTTTACACTCACAATGCCTGGCAGTTCGACGACGGAGCCATGAGTGCCCGATCGCAGATTTGGGGCGCGAGGACATCTGGTAGCACAGAGCACCATAAGAGCCATTTCTCTGGGAACCTGGACGTCAGCGCAGAGCTTTTGCAGCGGCGAGGACACGAAACACACTTGTTCGCTCGAGATATAAGTGTGTTTCGGCGTACTCGCCGCAACGGGGCGCCAGTCACGTTGCTCTCCTCTCATCCGTTGTCTGCCGCTCCACCTTTTTCCGTTTCAGCGACCGCTTCTCGTGGCGATCTGCCAGGTTTTGTCAGTATAGAGGAGGATATGCTCGTATCTATGCTCGCATGCATGCTGCACGTGCTTGAGGCTCGTCTGTGTCGGTTGTATCCATTTATCGCTCTATACTCCGTTCACCCTGAAGCTGGGACTGCAGTCAATAGACCTATTGCTAAATTACCCAAGCATCAAGGAGAATGCAGGATTGGTGTTCCACGCGCCGCACGTGCTGGTCTCAGCAGTAGTAACTTTTCTAAAGCAAATACCTAAAACAAATGGCATCTTGCACGCGCGGCTTCGTCACAAGCTTTATTTTGGTTATTTACTTCAAATCTTTCATACGCGGAAGGCGTCAGTATGCGGTGGAAAATCATCCCTGTATTCTCTTGATGCTGGTAATATAGCAAATGGTCTATAGAGTATTAGCTATATTACCCAAGCATCAGGAAAATGCGAGACTGGCAGTTCCACGCGCCGCACGTGCTAACGTCAGCAGTAGCTAACTTTCTAAAGAAAATACCTAAAACAAATGGCATCTTGCACGCGCGTTCGTCAACGCTTTATTTTGGTTATTTACTTCGAATCTTTCATACGCGGAAGGCGTGCGCGTGTGGCGCGTGGAGAAACCAATCCCTGCATTCTCCTTGATGCTTGGGTAATATAGCAAATGGTCTATAGACCTATTAGCTATATTACCCAAGCATCAAATGCAGGGATTGGAGTTCCACGCGCCGCACATGCTAACGTCAGCAGTAGCAACTTTTCTAAAGAAAATACCTAAAACAAATGGCATCTTGCACGCGCGTTCGTCAACGCTTTATTTTGGTTATTTACTTCGAATCTTTTATACGGGGAAGGCGTGCGCGTGTGGCGCGTGGAACACCAATCCCTGCATTCTCCTTGATGCTTGGGTAATATAGCAAATGGTCTATACCACAAGCACGGGAGCACGAGATCGCTAGCATAGAAGCATTCTTCCGCAGAACAATCGCTCGCGCTCGAATACACGTCTCAAAGCCAGGAGCGCGGACTACCTCGTGCTTCTAGATTTGGCTGCAATCCAAGTTTAAAGGGGCGATGCAACAATTTTTGTACTTTCCGCAAATACCACTTAAAACGGATCCCTGACGTTAATGACCTATGAAACACGCGTTCGTTTTTCACCCCACGCAATAGAAGTCCCAGAAAAAAACTTAAGAAAAACGAGCAGCGTTCACCCCTCAACTCGCAGCCAGAACAAGCGGCCACGTGATCTGGAGCGGATTATATGCCGCCAATTTTGCTCATAGCCACGCGCTGGGGTTGGCAAAGCACAGGACACGCGCTGAGTTCCAGGCATTGTTATGGCTCGGCTATTGTCGTCGTTGCAGCGATTGGACACGGGCCACTACCCGAATGCTTCTCGAGCTAGTAATTATCACGAGCCCAAATCGAGTGCCCACGCAATGCTCGGGTCCAATCTATGAACCGCATTCAAATATCGTCATATGGGTGTACTGCGATCCCCGAGTTACGTCATCAAATTTTGCAAAGGAGAGATTGAATGAAAATGATCGATTTTGTCCTTGAAATTGCACCGCAACAAAGGAGTTTCTTGGCCAGTGGCGTTGCGTGTGAGTATCCTTGAGTCCCAGGTGTGCCAGTAAGCTCGTGTAAAGAGAAAAACATTCCAATTGAGTATCGTTGCACCGCTCCTCTTGAAGGAAATGTAAAAAAAACTTATTGTTTTTTTTTAAATTAGACCTAGTTAATTGTCACTGTTCAAAAAACCCGGAGCAGGAATCCGTTCTTGTTGTATTGCCTCCAGTTATGCACAAAAATTATACCATCTTCCCGAGGGGAACCATGGGGTGATGCGGAGCATCGTGTTGGTTCCGAGGAAAGAGTCAGTTGCGTGCTGACGTCGAGAGATGGCGCCACCGACTGCCCTAGCGGCACCCCCTACGCGAGCCTTCGTCGCGGCTCGCGGCAGAGAAACTTGGAACGCTCGCCGCTCGCCGTTTATTTTTTTTCACACTTGAAGGAGAGGAGACTAGAGGAGGAGAGTTGCGCGTGCGCGCGCGGTGTGAGTAGAAGCGAACGCACGCGCAGTGCACGCAGCTGGTAGAGAGAGAGAGCGGAGAGAGTAACGCGCAGCTGTTGGAGAGAGGGAAGGAGGAGAGTTGCGCGTGCGTAGTATGAGTGCGGACTACAAGGCCGCGGGACATAGACCTGAGCAAGAGATGCTCCGCATCTAAAAGAAGGTGAAAGCTCAAGTCTGCTTTCCTCCTCCGACGGGACTCGGCCACCAACACGTGAAATCACGAGACCGTGACGTAAAGTTTGCCTTTCTACCGGAAACGGAAATTCTCCCAACCGAGCGAGGGAGCCGCGTTCGACACGAGCCCTGCGTCACACGGACGTATGTGCTCGTCAACAATCAATCCGTTGAGGAATATTTGAATTGGCGTTCGTGGCCAATGAAAGCCGTGACGGCACTTATCATCACTTGCGAGTGAAAAGTTCCATGGTGTGCTTAGAAAGCTTTTGAAAGCTTGGAGTCATCTTGAAAAGAAACAAAGTGCAAAGAAACTTGGACAAGAGTATAGAAACAAACACGACATGACGGCGCCAAACTAACAAATGTTGTTTATTACACAAAAGGGGGACTGAAGAAAACAAGAAGCATCTGAATCATAGAAATAGACACACACACACACGCGCCAACCAAGCAGCATATTAGGTCACGATAGGCCAAAACAGTGGCTACGTAATGCCCGTCATAGTCGATCGCAGGTACCCGAATTCTTTTTCAGATAACGCCACTGGCGGTTCGGATAGACATAGAGACAGAGGGACAAGGGAAATTATCGAGTCCTTTTTGTATCTCACAACTTGGCGGGAATGCGTCAGCGAACCGTCAGTGGCGTATTACAGTTCCCCAGCCAATAAGATAACGGTAGTAGTGAATGCGAGCTGCCAGGAACGAGACATTGTCAGTGATAATGGGGAGCCGCAAGTTCGGTCCGCTCCTTTTGCACGAGTGACGTCAGAGAAACGCCGAGCTCTGATTGGCTGTGATTGGAATCATAGTGAGTAGACCTCATTGCTAGCTGCCTCGGGGTCTACCCTCTATCCTTCCAATTAGAGCCAATCAAAGCTCGAGGTCGTTCTGACGTCACCCCTGCAAAAGAAGCGGACGAACATCGAGCTCCGCAAATGCGTCTGCATCGCAGTCCCACGTTGTTGTTAGTATAGAGTGGCACACGCATAATTAAGACTTGAGGCTACCGACCAACCAAGGGCGTCATGGCTTGCCTCGGCGAAGGGCGGAAGAAGAAACTTCATCTACTGAGGATCTTTTCAAGAGCAACCCAAACCTTGGTTACCCTCCTCAAGAAGCCTTGTTCACATTGCGAGAAAATCTGCCGGTTCGGTGTTTAGACCCACGAAGGATATTACGTGCTTATATTGAGAGAAATCATTACCGGCGCAGCAAGCTTCTTTATATTTCCTGTATACAAGGTGTTTAAATTTAAATCAAACAGCTCTTTAAAAAAAGAAAAGGCGAGAATGGTGTTTTACTGCGGTTTGTGCAAGTGAGCTATACTGCAATGGGGCACATGAGATAGGAGGCTAATCACCGCGGTAAGTCGAATAATTAACACAAAAAAACATGTTAATTAATTTTTCATGTAGTAAAAAACACTTGGTGAGCCTCACGTGAAACAACTAAATCAGTCAATTTCAGAAGCGTCTAAAACACGAGGTCACCTATAGTTTAGACTCGCGCCACGGGCGCCATGCTGATGGTCCGAAGACGCGAATGATAACTTCTTCGTCTGCGTTTGACCGACTGACCGGAGCGCTTCCGGAAGCTGCCGGAAAGGTAAAAACTCGTGGGACGGTTGATATATCTATCGCCACCTTATTCTTTTGTCAAAGTGGGCGCGAAGGAGGCGGTTTGGGCGGACTCTTGGGCGCCTTCATAGTCGCCCGATAATGGGAGTACTCCATCTCGAGTTGATGACTCAAGCATCAAGAGCGAAGACGCAAAAGCGTATAGCTTCGAAAAAAAAAAGTCGTATTTGCCGGAAGCGCCGCAGAGGAAGACGCTTTCTAAAGCCGTCCACTTGCACACGTGCCTCTTCAAAGAAACGTCGCAGAATTGTTTAGGTGGAGTACAATTTGTTGGAGCAATAACGGCAGTTGAGCGAGACACGCTCTTTGAGCGTTTTCTACGATCAATAATAAATCGCGGACGGTTACGCTCTCAACCACCCTCCCACTCGGAGCATTTTTTGCGGGCGAGGCGGAACCCTTCCCTTCTGAGCCGTTTTAATCTCAAACTAATTCCCCTCGGAAGACTTCCGTCGCTCGGCAACTCGTCCTAATTATCTCTTCGGACGACATCGCCGTTCTCGGGCCTGACTCGAAAGAAGCGGGAGACATATTGGACGTTCTGAATCGCACCAATCTATCCAGGCGGCGATTTCTTTTTAAATTCTTGACGAAGAGAACTCTCCAATTTCGCGCTTGATTGTTAGCACACACGCACAGAGCACATAAACGAACAGGCGCGTGCATAGCGACGGACACGCGCAGGTACCCATACGTACATACACGACCGCAGACGCGGACATACATCACACATTTATGATCGCGCGTTTCCAATTTTAGAGACTAGAGAGTCCCGCGAATACTACCCGGGCATACGAAGTAGAACGACTTGAACTGCAGTTTGAATGGGCCTCGGCGTAGAGCGCCGGGGTTTTGAATCGCGCCGTTGACAAGCGTAGATTGGCGATCCGGGAAATTGAGTCATTAGAGCGTTTTAGTAGATCGGGCCGATGACTCCGATAACACTACCCGATACTCCGCCACCGACTTTGCGTTTGCAATGTAGCGTTATCGGGGTTGTCGGGGGTATCGAAACGATTTACTAAAACTCTATTACTTTTCGTGCTAACAGAGGTACAATACTTACCCCGTTTGTCTGGGACTCAGGAAACCGGATATAGGAATAATCGACTGCGTTCCGAAGGCCACGAGGATGGGAATAAGACGTTTATAACGGTAATTAATGTCTTATGCGAGTACAATAAAGTGCGCCTCTTGCGCGATTGAGTGTGAACATGAAGTTTCTAAGTAGTTGAGGGAAGATAGCCAATCACTCAGAAACTATAGTAACGTGCAAACCGAGCACTTTCGTGGAGTAAGTAAGCTAACACAGTCTTCAATGGCTGTGGTAAAAAAAAAAAAAAGATAGAGTGCGTGAGCGTAATGGAAAGCATACGCAAAAGCACGATGTGCAAAAATACTAGATAAATTTGCATGGCAAATTGTAAGAGTTTGTTTTCGGCTGAATTGCGGATACTAAGACTGCGTTTCGGGTCAAGATTCTACATAAGAGTATGCAAGATAAAACATGAACAATAAATTATTGTTATAAATGTATCTAAAACAATCTTTCCGCCGAGATAAGCAAAGGTCAAAGTGGTCGAGCTCAGTTATTGTTCGTAAAAAATTCAAAAAAGGAGCCTCCGCGACCAACAATACTGTAAGTTTTCATATTCCACAGAATTATAATCTTTGGGTACCAAAAAAATAACTGTTTTCATTATTCTAAGTCATGGTCTAGACGCCCTGATATCTGGGTTTAAGAAGATAAGTATTTAGGTTTATTATTAGGCTTTGCCTACCTAAAGCTTTTGTTTTTGACTGTATGTTCCCATAGACTGGAAAACCCGACAACTTACCGAACAAAAATGAAAGCAAATTTAGATTAACCAAACGAGCTATAAGGCCGGGGTCGTACTGCATATACATAACACAAAAGGCAGTCTGCATAGAGATTCGAACGCGAGTCAACCGCACGATCCGTGCTTCCAATGCCGCGTGGCAATGAGTTCAAGCAGGAAACTTGGCAGGCGGCATTCGAACCGCGGATATTGCGGAGACCCTTGTTTGCGGGCTGTTTTTTTTGTATGATGTATAAGCAGTGTGACCCCGGCTTTGGGAACATTGTAATATACAAAATGAGAATAGAATATCAAAGAATAAAAAATGAGCTCGTGCTGCGTTGTGTTTTTATATATTTTTAAACTAAAACACGTACGCCATGCAAAAAAAAATTACCATTCATGAAATTGCAACGCGTCATGTCCTCTCCTTTTGCGTTTGTTCACGCTCGTCCTTGCCATTTTCGAAAACCGCATGACGCTGAAGACATCTGGCCGGGGGTCTCCTAGCTGACGAAGTCGGAGTGCTACGGTGCCACTCAAAAGAAGGCGAGCTCTAACACGAGTGTCGCGTTCTTCTGGGACTCGTGTTATCGCCGACTGAGTCTCACCCCAAACGCTAACGTAGCACTCAGGGCCCAGCCTGTGTCCCGCATCGGCCTTCGTTAGGTAATGACACCGAAGCCCCATACGCCTTTGATATGGCTGGGAGGTGTTGCCGAGAAACAGGCCCCTCTCTTCTCTCGACACCACCGTCGAACTCGAGGTCATACACAGCGCTCTCTACTGCGTTTCACTCTGAGTTCGACCGCAGCCAATCGCTAGGTTCCGAAGGTGACAATTAGGGATGTTATAACATAATAAACCAATCACGCACGATAGATGCGCAGCGCTCCTGCGTTTTCTTCTTTTTTTTGCGTGGCTGGTTTATTTGGTGATAGCAGACGAACAAATACGACGAGCGTCGTCACGACGCACTTTTTGCACTGCTCGATTCGCTGCACGACATCGCAGCGTCGGCCGTGGTCGGATTTAAAAGTGAAACCTAGTATGGTGGACAGGGGATTCACCACGGGGTAAGCCTGCACTTGCGTAAAACGCTGGATATCCTCACTTATCCAGGCACCGCCACCGTTTGGGCGTGCCGCGGGGACTCCTAGGGATGCCTGCGACATGTCGCCATTTTTTAGCCCATGGCGCGTCCCACATCCAGACGCGCACGCTCCTATTCGTCTGCCGTTGCTGCCGGCGACGCGCCGGCATTTGCGAGCACGCTCCTATTGACCCCGTAAGTGATGACGTCACAACATGGCGTCTGGGTCCAAACAAACCGTTGCTATGGACGTTGCTATGGACTCAATGCATGGAGACTCCACATGAGGCTAGATTTTTGCTCACAAGTAAGTAAATAATTTTTTGTAAGCAACCTAACTTCTTGATATCTAATTATGAAGACGTTCTTGTCGTCTCAGTGTCGTATTGCAACGATGAAAGCCATTTCTGAAGTATTACACTCCGCTTTGCTTTGGTAGCAGCCGACACGATAGATTCGCTGGCCTCTGTTGCAGCGGGCGTCTTCAGTGAATTGCGTCGGTGAACGAGCGACTAAAACAAGTGCATCGCCATGGCCGTAAAGGCCTCCGCAATGTGCGTCTGTTTTTCTGTGAAGAACCCAGCTTAGTTCAGACGGGTGAAAATTCCGTTAAATCAAACCACGCCATGCAGATCAGTTACGACGACGACCTAAAGTGCATTACTGTCGTAGTGCACCCCGGCATGAGAAACAAATCGTACGCCGTCAAGGTAAGTCTTTTATTATTATTATTCATGGGGTTGTCAGGTTATTAAAAAATTGCATGTCTATCGCGATTTCGCAGTATTTTTTTCCCCCTTTGTATACATCAAATTTTGTGGATGTGCTCTTTGGTGAAGATATGCATCGAACCCGCGATGCGAGTACAATCTGTAATAAACTCACCTTACGTTTTTATCCGGTTCTTTCGCGCTTTGGGGTCTAGCGGAAATCTGAAGAAACTGCAAGAATCTTTCTTCATGCGATGGCTACAACCAGGTACGAGGCACCCTCCCATAGCACGAGTCCACAAACAATATTTGGGATCTCTACCAAACGCCTGAAGTGCCTTTCTCACGGGTACAATGCGATCTTTTAGCAGACGATCAGCTCGATCGACTCCCGGGCTTTCGATAAACCACATTTTGCATCGCACCCCACCATGAATTCTTTTACGTTACTGAAACTCGTTGTATTTCTAACAAATGCAATATCAGAATATCGTCTTTATTCACACGATTCAAACGACGGCGCCGGCTTGGCCGGCAGGCGTGTGGCAGACGGCATACTTCTTGCATTCGTCGTCTGCTGCAGGCATCTTGAGGACCGGAAGTTGCAGTCGTAAATATTTTAGAAACAAGCGGTTGCCCGCACACTTCTGTCGAAACATATATGACATTCAAGCTTTCTATATCTGTGATTTTTAAGAAGTTTAAATCCTACTCTTGATTTTTGAGCGGTCGGGTTTTCGTAGCGAAGCCTAGCCACATGTATTTGTCCATAACAACGACCCCAGCAACGGTTTGTTTGGACCCATGACGTCACACTGACGGAGTCAATTGGTCTACCGTAGATGCCGGCGCCGCGCCGACGCGACAACCTAGATTGGTGGCGACGCTTTTTGGCTCAACTGCGTCCCAGCAAGCACCAGCTTGGCGATACTTGTTTACAAAAATATAAATTTATCCGGCGCTTTGCACTCGTGTAGCTTCCAGCGCTCTCTCTGGTTTCGTCGGCCGATTGCCAGGATAATCAAGATGCGCACAATTCCATCGCGGAACGCGGTCAAAACGCGGGTAACATAGAGTTCCGCATCTCGTTAGGGCGGATCGCTCCAAAGCCGATGTCGCCCAATTAGTGGAATGAGGACAATCCGCGCCCACTTCAGGAACGAACCAGCGGACCCCGTTCTAGAGGCGTCTACGAGTCTCTTCTCGCGAATAGACAGAGCAGTAATGAGTCGGATGACGTACGCGAGCTTATACCCTCCAGAGATACATGGTTAGCGTGGGTTGTTTGTTTTATGGAGCATCAATGGTCCCTGTCACATGGGCGAATGATGCCCAGAAAACCGTTGAAGGTTGTCACGAACAATCGTTCATGCCACTTAGGGACGAAAGCTCAACGCAAGGGCGGGTTTTTCAATGCTATGCTTAGCGAATAGCCAAGCATCGAGAGTAATGTTGCAAGTCGCGTTAACGGCGCTTTTCAGTCACAAAAGGGTCACAACAGTCTGCAAACTCCAAGTTACCGCCATATCCGTGGTTAGAATGCCGCGTGCCAAGTTTTCTTCTTGAACTCAACGCCATGCGGCGTTTGAAGCATGAATCTCGTGGCGACTCGCGTTCGAATCTATATGCAGACTCTCTTTTGTAGGATGTATAAGAAGTGTGACCCCCGACTTTAAACGTTCTCGTGAACTTGCGCTACCAATGCTCCATTGCAGCCTTCTCTTTTAAAAAGAAATGAAATAAAAAATATTAGTAGGTTTAAACAAGCCTATGTTCTCACGAGGCTTACTCTGCGTGGAGAAGCGAGAGTTTGGAATAGCTGAAATTTCGTGCTGGGGTTGTCGGCACGTCGAAAATATTTTGTTTCACCCAATTAATTTATAACTCCACAAAAAAAAACTTTGGAGTGAAGTAGTTTTAAGCTTTAAATTATCATGCGATATTTTAAGAAATCTATTTAATTGTGACTTCCGATTTTTCTAAGGTTAATAAATTGAACATGTGTAGGGAAGCCCTGATATATTACACATAACATCCAGTTTATGCATCAGTTTTACATTATCAAATTGTGAGTTAAAAAAAAGTCAACGAAAACTCTGACACGGTGCCATGAATTAATTATTTAATTAATTAATTAATGGGCACACAGATGACAACGACCAAGCTTCGGATCTTAAAATGAAACTGGAAACATTTCGTTCTCTTAAATGTACAGATCTATATAAATATAACATCTGATTTTTATCGATTGTTATAGAGCAGGGGTGGCCAGGCTGACCCGGCCTAAGAGCCGCAAACGAAACCACGAAACTTCCAAGAGCCGCGGGGTGGGGGGGGGGGGGGCAGGAGGGGCAAACTTTTTTCCAGAGCCATAAACGAAACTCGAAGTACCAACTGTACGGAAGGTAGCAGTAGGAGGAGACTACCAAACCGCAACCTGTCTTTCGATTTTAAACGCGTTCTATTTATCTTTTTCGGCAAGTGCTCGTGTGACCGGGAGGGAGGCGGGGGAGTAAGGGGGGGGGGGGGGGTCCGCTAGTTGCACTTTAACACGTGAAGAGCCAGCTTGGCCACCCCTGTTATAGACCATACCAAAAGGTCACCTTTCCAAAAAAACGAAAATGTTTAAAAATAAACTTTTTCAGAACATTTATGCAGAAATTTGTACCTTTACAGTTTCCCCTTGTATTCAAAGTCGTTTTTCGCATATACAGCTTTCAGCAGAATATAACAATGCTGTGCTTGTTGAATAAATGCTTGTTGAAGATTTCATTTTATATCATAAAATTGATCGTTACAAAAGTTAGCATAATCCAAACATGGTAAATATATCGCTAAATAAGCCAAGGTTCTAGATTTTTTACAAAAATATCCAGAAATTACAAAAAAAAAGCTTTCTGAAATCTTTGTTTTTTATGTAGTTTAAATTCAATATCAAAAAGTTTCTTTCTTGCGCAAATGCTATCTGAGCCTGGAGAAGCTCCCAAATACGTGACCTGTGACGGTCGCCCAAATCCCAAAGTCCGTCTTTGGTCTTTTAGAAGTCAAAAACTCGAAGACTAAAAATATGACGCAAAAGCTTTTTTTCCTTTTGTTTCGTCCTTGCAAAGAATTCGCCCAGCCCGAATATTTGTTTAAAAAAAATTGTGAGATATGACTCTTTTTTCCTGCATGATTTAAAAAAAATCTCCATACAACAATTATTCGTGCGCTTTTTATGGGTCTCAGTGAAATGTATCTTTATTTTTTCATAACATTTTCACTTTTACCATAAAATCAACGTTTTTAAGGCAGCGATTTCGTTAGTTATAAGTTCATCCACATTCGCCGTAGACCGGGGATATTAGTGTCGTCTGCACAAATAATGAAACGTGATTGTTGAGAGATATTTGAAATATTGACTCCGTCTCATTAATATACTTATCGAAAAAGTGCGGGTCAAGTATGCTGCCCTGTGGTACACCCTCCTTGGAGAGTTGCAAACAAGAAACACTATTATTCTTTTGGACATACCGCTTATGTTGTTCTGAAACCAAATCTTTAAACCGCAAATATATACCACGATTTCCAGACAATACAGTGGGGTTTTATTTGCTATAGACAGAAAAACAAAATATCACAAACAACCAAATAACCCTTGCATTGGTGATACAGAAATTGTGATCTTGGGCCATCTCTTCTTTCTGGCAAGCTTGTTTGACTATCTCATTCTGCTGTGCCTCAAGTTTTCTGTGTTCTTTTGTTAAGGCAGTTTTTTTTGTTCTCGATTTTTTTGTCGACGAGACGGACCACTGTGCGCGTGTAATCCCTGCTTCTTCCGAAGAAAAGACCACCTAAAGTGGACTGATGAGGGGAGAAATCCACGGCGCTAAACACCAAACTCCGCGGGAGATCCGAGCATGCGGTGTTCTTAAGCAGCGTTTTCTTTCCTTTTGGGAACCCTACATAGAGATTCACGAGCTAAGTGGAGACTTCATTTTGAGATGTACCACGGCCTCTAGAAATACGAATAAAAAAACCCTTACCGCCGCGCTAGTTGGTGTTTTTCTTTTTTGTAGCGTTAGCTACACTGGCCGAGGTTGAGCAGTTTCGCATGGCTCTCATAATGAACCGTACTCGGTGCTGCGCAAGCGCGGGGAGCAGTGACGACACACGGCGCACAGCTGGCGGGGCGGAGCCGCCGTCGCCGCGGGCTCCGCTGCCACCGCGCGCTCCTCGCCGGTCTGCGCAAGCGCGAGGAGCAGTGACGTCACACGGCACACAGCTGGCGTGCCGGAGCCGCCGCCGCCGCGGGCTCTACCGCCACCGCGCGCGCCTCTCCGGTCTTCGCATTCCAGAGGAGTGACGTCATAGCCGCGGCAGACGCACTGGCGCCGCCGCGTGCCCAGCCGTGTGCCTCCGTTGCGCAGTAGCCAAGTCTGACGCTGCACCGGAGCCGCTTGATAGCGCCTCTCATTTTGTGCGCATAAGCTCACGCTACGTATAACCTGGCATAGCCAAGCTAAGCCACCGCAATTTTTTTAAATTCGCTACAGAGCCAATCATTACACCAGCTGCAAAGCTGCTCACTAGCGTAGTATTTTTATATTGGACTTGCTATCACTCCAAAAACTCAGCAGTTTCGTGATAATCTAGAGTACAACTAAATCGATAACTGCGACAGGTCACGACGAAGTCGTTGGGCACCGGCGTCGCGTTCACTCACAGTAAGGTGCGTGAACAAAAGCGTTCGGAACGAAATGGACATCTGTTTTTATCCGAACAATTTTGTTTTCTTCAACTTTGTTCCAAACGCTTCTGTTCCGAGGCGCTTTGAAAGCGCGTCTTCCGGCACGAGCTCTTGGCATTTACAGTGCTATAATGGTTAATTGTTATAAACTTTCTTTTTTTAAGGGTGGGCGTGCACTGCGCATTCGGTACTACAAAAAGTCTAAGTTTAGAGCGGGTTATTAGGGAGTTTTTGTAAATCGTTTTTGGCGTCTCGCAACGCACTCTCCAGCCCGCTACCATACCCGGAACTCTACAGTCAAGGCCAGCGCAGCGCAGGCGCAGTATCGGCTTCTTCGTTACGGAGGGCTCTGCCAACGTTACTAAACCACTCAGTTGGGAAACTGCCATAGAGACTCCTCTGAGAAAGTGGCCCGATCTGTCCTCGCAAACCGAGCTAATGGCGAACACAACGCCGCCATTTCTCCCGCAGCGGCCACTCGAGGAACTGCACGTTACTTCCATTTTGGCTTCGATCGGCCATTTGTGCGCCGAAACAGATACAGTGGAAGAGGTTACAGGGGTGCCACCCCCGTCTCCCCAGCGGACGCGCCGCGCCTAACTACCGAAGTTAAAATACACCTAGGTCGGGACGCGCTACCTGAAAGCACCGCTGAGGCATGGTTGTATAAACACAATATTAATTGTGCCGCAATACCTTGCGAACTAGAGATTTTAGAAACATCACGCACCCTTCATTTTGTACAAAACTCCAATAAATTTCATACAAAAAGAGTCTTTTCCGTTTCCTTTTACGCAAAAACATGCTTCTAAAAGCTCAAGGTGACCACAGTACAGACAAACGATAAAGAGTGGCGCTGTTGTCGTATTTAGCTCGGTGTCAGTGGACGCCAGCGGCCCAGGTTTCGACGGCGAGTTTCCCAACTGAGTGTTTTAGTAACGTTGGGCTCGGCGGAGTGCGAAACGCGGTCTACGAAAACTCCCTATTAACGACATGTGCCGCTTCACACGCAGCGGACCCGACTTCCATTCCAACGGGCGGCGGGTGATTTTTGCGAGGAATCTGGCAACATCAAGGACGGACGCCCTACATCCCCAACTACAACCACTAAAACTACAACATCAACAATGGACGTCATTTTAAGTGGTGGGAAGATCCCATGACGGCTATCGCTGTAAAACAAATATCTGGAGTGTCTGCTGTCCCGCCAAGCAGTTGGAGGAGCCAATCGCTGCATTCTACCCAAGACGCTGGGCGACTGACCTGACTGATAGAATGAAAAAATCGGTAGCGCTGACAGTTTATTTAGGTTTAAAGAAGATACGATTAGCCCCGTCATGCGTCGAGCTACAGATTGCAGCGATCGGCGCTCTTTAGTGCCTTGCGGGAAAGCAGACGCGCTGGATTTCTTAGAGTCTATGAAGGCTTCCTAGACAGAGAGATAAGAAGACTGACTAGGAGCGAATGGAAATAGCTATAGTCAGCATACAAAACGCAGGGTGGGGCCTATTCTGAGCGCATGTCGTGATTGTTCTTCCGGCCTCCTTATCGGCTCACGCCACAGTCTCATTGGCTAAACAGCGATAATAAAATGAATCAGCAATCGTGACGCCCTACTTTTCTCGAGCTGGCACTGGTTATAACAATATGCAAATTCAGGATTGGAAACTTCATGAATGCCACCAACAGGGTGAAAATAAATTGATATGTTTTATCAGAAGTAAATTAGACCCATTAAGTTTCAATCATATTTATTTGATTTAAATTTCTGAAGCTAAAACGAGAGAAATTTGTCATCATTATATGTATAGGGGTAAGGTGGGGTTGAATAAGACGTGGGAAAAAATGCGACAGTTTGTGTGTAGCGCCATCCCCTAGGCAATCAATCGGAGTAAGGTAAAACTTCCCATGGAAGTGCCGTGATCTATACACTTTGCACGCATAAAAATTGAGAGCTGTCGACGAGAGTGTTCCGAAGGAACGAAATGCGGAGTTGAGGTTGACGTGTTTACCCCCCGTCAAAAAGGCGCAAAATTCAGCGCGAGTTTTCCCATTGAGCGAGGTTTCCCTTCGGCAAAATTCGACAATCTGGCATTCTAGGACGCGCATGTCAATAACGCACGAGTCTCCTGATTCATATGTTTTTTTTCTCCCGGTGTCTGAATTGGCTTGAACGTATAAAAAGCAAAAAACAAAGACAAAAAAAAACACACGAGCTTCATGAAGCAAAAGTTACATCAACAAACCTCTTAAGATTGCGAAGCAACAGAGTCACTCCCTTCGCACTGCCGCCACAGTTTTTGGCGTACCAAAGGATGCGCTTCAAAGGCGAGCCGAACGGCTCGGTGAATGTGGAAAGCAGCGGCTCTACAAAAAATGGTTGGGCTACAGAAGGCGCGTTCTTTCCGACGTTTCAAGAGTCAAGAATATTTCTTCTGTATCCAGCGTAGGACAGAAAAAGAGAACAAGCAGGTTGGAGAGCAGTTTTGTCTTAACGTCGTCTGTTCACAAGGCAAAGCTGGTGTTGGCGAAAGCAACCAAAATTCGGTGTTGTGCGCCGAATTGAGCGCAGTGTCCGAGCGTTCTGCAGACCAAGCGATGCATACCAAAAGAGAAGGCAGTGCCTGGTATGCAAATAACTTTGGAACCAAGCAGCCCCACATTCAGTATGAATCGAGTGAATGGCATGCGAGGAGTGCACCCACGAAGAGTGCGTTGGAGATTACACAGTGCGTTTGAAGTGTTTTTTATTGCAAAAACTGAACTCAAATCAGGTTTTTCAAGTGTATCTGATTGTACCCCATTACGTTCTTTCATTTTGCCACACATGGCGGGGCAAAATGAGACATCGTGTGACTTTAAGATGTTTTAGTTTTGTTTGAAGTTTCGCTGGCTCCAGATAACTAATATTTACTAAGCATAGATTCAAGACATCTCAGAATATCTCCGTACTGTGTTTTTCTAAATATTGAAACAAAACTAAAAATTACCAATGAATTAAAAAAAAACATTGTCTCATTTTTCTCTTCCTTAGCCTACTTTTAAACATGGCAGATTGATCGATCGATCACTGAAAACAACGCGGAGAAAAAAAATAACCAAAAATGTCATTAGTAACTATTCTCGATGCAAACTCCGTTATACTAGAACGAAAGCAGCTGGCTCCTCTTACGTGATTTTTGTTCGTTAGCGTCCCTTTTGAATTGCAATAGGGCATAACGTAACTGATGATCGTAGTTGAATTGGCCCCAAAAAATCCGATTTGCTCAGAAGAGCACCAAGTTGTGCTCGTGATCAGCCTGTTGTAATTCTTGCTTTCTTAGTGTTTTTTTTTACTTATATACAAAACAAATACGCATGGCAATAAATAGTATAGAAGCTGTAAACTAAAATATTTTAAGATTATTCTGAGCGAAAGGTTTTGGTTTAAATCATCGGAATAAAACCGGCGCAATTTGAATAGCAATTTAAACCACGATTTAAATCGCGATTAAAATCATCTCGATTTTTTTTCTCCACCCTGACCACCGAGGAACTCCAGCCCTTCAGGAAATCCTGATGCTTGAAGGAGAGGATTATTCACATAATGAGAGTTCAATTGTGCTTGCAGGATGTTGGAACGTCCTGTCTCCGCGCAAGGGCCGGTTTGGTATTCAAGAGAAAGTACCAGCATTTCGCTAGTTGTCACTAAGGTTTATTATTGTGAGAGTTGGCAAAAATCAGCCAAAGACTCAATCGCCATGATGCTAGCAACAACAAAAGAAAATGCTAAAGCGAACGAGCAAAAAAGAAAATTACATTCTAAGAATTATATAGGTTTGCCAGCAGCCGGAAAAGATTCATGGTTTCGGAGTTTTTCCAGGATATGTTTACATCACTGCGTTCTCAAACGCTGTCTCGAACACACTTTCTCGTGACTGCGGACAAGGGCAGCGATAATAAACGGAGCTATAAAATCTCGAAAGCTCACCATTGCAAACAAAGTATAAATCTGCCTGCCGACAATGTTTAGGGCTTTGGGAAAATTCGCTCAACAAACGCGAGCTGCCTTCAAGAATGCGATGTAGACAACAAAGGTACTACAATTAAAAACCGGAGGGTGCAAGAAAATAGTAAAACTATGCAAATAAAATGAGTGCAACCTGCATTAAATAAAGTGAACAAACTGAGTTGTAACACGAAGCTCAAAAACAAGAAAACCACTATCAAAATATTCTGAAGGGCGTAGTATTACGTATTTTTTTTAAGAGTGCCACCTTTCTCCCTTTCTATTGTTAGAGCTGCGACACTAAACAACGTTCATAAATTACAGATGTCGCAACTTCGTTCCCAAGTTCTCTTCGGAATTTTCTCCCGCTGAACGTCGCTGGGGTTCTTATTTATGATACATTTTTGCGCCCGCCAACCGACACGACTCGCCTTTCACCATCTTCTTCCTCCTTGCTTTCCTGTTTTCTAAGGGTCTTTAAATCTGGTCGTCGTCATCTGGAATCGCGGAACTCCTTGTATAATATTAACATTTTTTTTTCTTCGTGCCCTAGAACAAACTCGCGGTTTTTATAGGGTAGCACAATATATAAAATTTAAGAGACACAATTCATACTTTTACAGATTATAAAATAATTATAAAAAATCGAACTCATCACGGAAAAGACATAAATAAATCGCACGAAGCGATCACACTAAAAACGTTTACGCTTCTTAGAAAATTAAGGACAACAAAATATCAATTTATAGAGAAATTGTCGTTTGAAAAGAAATCTAACAAATGTTTAAGACTCTATCATCAATAGAGTCGTAAACATAGAGTGAACAAGCTAGTTTACGCTTGAAAAAATTCATTTCATAAAAAAATGTCTAAGCATGAAGTCTCTAAATCGTGAAATGGAAGTTCACGCGAATTAGTGGTAATATTTTTGTTCTTGAAGGAAATTATAAAATAGAAAGTGGTGTATACAAAAGCCAACAGGTGTATAAAATTGTACAGAGCTTATTAGGTCAGCATCGAAGAGACCATAAATTACTTTGTGTAGACAGAGAGTATCACGGATGAGTCGCCGAGTGGATAGATTTTGAAAATGGAGAATTTTGAGTAGGTATTCGTAGTCATAATATCATCTTCCGTTGAAATACCTATCATATATATTACGAATAAAACGTGTAGTACAAATTTAATTTGCGATACATCAAAAGCTACACAACCGAACTCAAGGTTTGTATGTATAAGGCAGGCAAATACACGTGCAATGCAAACAGATTTTTCTAAAGTCACATGACAGGCGAGAACGTAAACCAAGCATTCGTACAGAACAGGCAACAATCTGTGTAACATGACCAGAAAAAGAAAGCTTGCTGTCGAAATATATCCCGATGTCACAAATCATGGTGACACGTGTGATAGTAGCGGACTGAAGAACATATGGGTAAAACAAAATCTCGCGTTTTCGTGACATTGTGAGTAGTTTTGTTTTGTCTGGATTGAGCATCAAGAAATTTGCTGAACACCACTCAGAGACACGATCAATATCCTCTTCTAAGAAACTGAAATCAGAGGACGATCATATATTTCTAAAAATATTGATGCCATCAAAAAACATTAACAGACGTGAATTCGTTATGTACACTTCAAGGTCGTTTACGAAAAGGAGGAATAAGAGGGGTCCAAGTTTAGATCCTTGCGGCACGCCAGATGTGGGTATGAATGTATTAAAATAGCTGTTTGATATTCTAACGCTACTTTGACGATCAGTCAAGTACGTCTGAAACCAACTTAGAAGATTCTGTGAGAAACCATATAAGGACAACTTATATATAGTAGAAAATCATGATTTACTTTGCGAAAGGACTTGGTCATGTCAAAATAAACAATATCTACTTGATCTTGAGAAAAGACTATAGGATCTGAGCAATCATGAAATGAACAAATATTCGTTTTCGCCGAGCGGCCCTTCAAAAACCCATGTTGAACACTACTAAATGTTTGTTGTAAGTAATAGGAAACACGCAAGTGAGCGATGATTTCAAACACTTTTGAGAACGCACATAACAGAGATATTAGTCGATACTTGTTTACTATGCAAGTGTCGCCGTTTTTGTGCCCAGGGATGACAACTGACCTTTTTCATGGTGATGGAAGAACACTGGATTTCAAGGAAAGGTTAAATATGTGACATAGAGCAGGAGTGAACACATTGGCTCAACCCGTGACAATACAATTTGGTATAATATCTATTCTTACTGATAACTTTGTCTTAAGCTTTGTGATTGCGTGTAGAACCTCACTCGTACCAATATGACTGATAATCAGTGAGTCCTGAAAAGAGACATTGTTGAATTTTGCACTGCCCGTAAAAACATCTCTTCAGTAGCCCTCACAAAAATGGTTTTGAAAAAGATTTGCAACTTCGAAAGGAGACAATACACAACCAGTGTCACTACGTATACATATGGTATTTCTTCCGCTTGCATGCTGCCTGACATATTTCCAAAACATATCAGGTTTTCGGTTAAGAGAACTTCAATTTCTTGCTTTGTAGACCTGTTTTCATGTTTGTATAATTTTCTTATGAGTGTCTAGTAAATATTGAACTTAGTGTACCACAACTCTAGACCACTGCTATGATACAGTTTATGAAAGTTTATGGAAGGTATTATAGGGGAAAACACGCATGGTTTTGCCAGTTGCCGCGCAACTGGGAGGTGTTCACGTCTTTATTGCAGTCGTCAAACCTCCTATTTTTGTCTCTTCTATGTCTTTTTATTTGATTCAAGTTGTAATCTCTTGAATGTTTTCCGTCGTCCGGAGGCGATGTGTGAACTTTGTTTTGGGGACGAGAGTAAACGAAAGATTCTATTCCGACCGAGTTTTGTCTCTTTCAGTCTTCAAGGCTCCATTCACATTTTCGCTTTTTTCCACGTTGAGTTTGATCACGGTGCGTTGAGTTGCTAAGGTCGCGTAAATATTTTCTTAACATACATACCCTAGATTTCATGTAATAAATCTAGAAAAAAAGATACACCATTTTCCCGTGCATTTGGCTGCCTGGGAACGATGCAGCATAGCGGCAGACATTGAGGGTCCCGATGGGGTCTGATTCTTGGCGGAACTTTGATAAACACAAAGAAGCAGCAAACTCGATGAAAAGTGCGGCACCTACTCCTTCTCTACTTTATTTTGTAAGAAAATACAGGCGGAGTGTATTGTATGAAAAAAGAACTAAAAAAACTTCAAAGCACATAGCTTCAAGGCGAACACGCTTCACATATATCGTCTGCTTTCTTTTTCTATCTTTATGTATATTTATGTTTCTCGGTATTTCTCTTAGGACCTGCTACGTGAGCTGTGAGCGCCTATAATTCACCGTCATGGCGTCATGGCGCTGTCGAACGCAAACAGCAACCGATTGGAAACACCTCGTAACGCTATCGGTTAGGCAAGAGGAAAGGAAGTCGTCGGACAACCCTGACAGACATGGCTACCTGTACCTGGGTGTGTGTTGGCTGCGATCATGTCCGTAGAGGCAACAAGATGGCTGTTTCCAATGCCTCAAGGGATAACCCTAATCTGCTGCAAGCGCTCTTTGTTAATCGTGTTGAAAGCTCTGCTGGCTAATCGAATCTTGACATGGAATAAGCTCTACAGTTACGCAATCGTACGGTCCAAATGTGTTCTAATCTAGACGCAGGTGTCCTCCTTCTGACAAACTACTCGAAGTAACAACTATTTATTTTTTCAAGCGTTTTATTTTGATTAGTCATCTTTCCCACCATGCTTCCGCATATTTAACTTCCAGGAATTCCTTCCACCCTAAAACAAATTGGGGTTTTTATGCTTCGCCGAGGTCATCAAAGCTCAAGCGACTGCGCACAGAGCGGAGAAACATTACCTTATGGTTTCTCGCATCATCTCCTGAAAACAGTAGCTGGAATTATTGTATCTTCTTTTGGAGAAATTCTCAATGATCTTCTGGCATGATTGTGGCTCAATTTTGCCAACGACATGCTGAATTTTCGTCTTGAGCGCATGAATTGTTTGCTGTATTTTGGCAGAGAGGCGAGATTTTACAAACCCGCAAAATATAAGGCTCACAGTGTAAAATATTGCAAGCTCAGTGTCCTATTTTGATTGCTACTGTGCGTGATGTCACTCCACGAACGTTTGTTTTGCCTCAACTCAATTGTCTTGAGTGCTGGATGTGTGATAGGCTGCACCATCTTGCTGTGACCACGTCTTTCAGATCTACACTGTCCTACTAAGGCTACAAAAACTCTGTTATCATGTAGCGATAACGTACGCCCACAGTTACTTCAAAAGAAAGAGTGTGCGAGCACAGTCGTGGTGGAGAAATGTCACAAATTGTGTTCCACCGTGATTCAAAACACGTGTATTATAAAATAAAAAAATCAGAACTTTTTAAATACTTTGTGTTTTTCCTCACAAAATTATATCTCACGCTCTTGTTTATCGCCCTTAACAATCCTGTGAATATCTAAGAAGAGTGATCAATGCTACCAATCGTCGGCCAAAATTGTACGTGAAACCCAGCTCACTTCTCGTTTCTGAAGTGAACATTTTGAGCTTCGTGCCATTTTGATCTGTGCTGCTTTTTTTCTGCACTGCCTTTTTGTTTTCGCTTATTCTTTTTCTTCGTATAAAGTAGCAAGAAAAGGCAAAACATAAAATTTCTTTGTGCACCTCTCTGCATTTCTACAAAAACATATTTCTTTATTCACAAATATTTTCTACGTGTTTACAAATGACAAGTAAAATGCTATTCATCATACGCTGCTGCCACATGTTTCTTATTCGCGAAAAATATTTGGGTTTTCTTTTTAGAGAAACTTTTAGTTATATTTGTGATCGAAGTCGGATGGAACAAAAAATGTGCCTTACGTTCTAAGATACAAAACAAAAAAGAAACGGATGCAAAAAAAAAAAGGAGACAAACCCAGCCCGACACGGATCGATACAAAGCAAGAAAAGAACGCATAAAAATAAAATTCTGTCACGGGTTTCGGAAAGACATGCAAATGCCGATGTCGAAGCCTTTTTCTCGTCGTAGCCTTGACTTCGATTCCCAGCTCATTGATTTTCCCTTCCGCGTACGCAAATAATCCGCCCTGGTACATAAAAAAAAGTAATTTCATTTATGGTTTTTTTGGCGGTTGTTTTATTGCTCCGAAAGCTTCCCTAATCTTATTTTATTCTCCAATTTTTTTTTCATGAACGAGAGAAACGAGATGTTACAGGAAAGGATTTGAAAACGCATTTCTTTATGGATATCTTAAACAAAGCAGGTGTGGCTTCGTAAGGTAGGCGTCCAATCAAAGAAAGTGGCATCTTATACTGCTTCTGTCAAGAAACACCTCATATATGGTCACCGAGAGCATTATAATCCTGGCTTTTTATGTTCACGCGTCTAAGCTCCTGATTGGTTCTTCGACGGTTGCATCGGCTAATGCAGCGGACAGATGAGAAGATGCCCGGGACTGCCTACGCCATGCACTTCTAAACATTAACACCGATAAACCCCGAAAATTAGCCCCCGATACGGTTTTCGCAAAATCGGGAACAAAAAAACGATATCGGAGTTGTCCTTGAATGAGAAAAACCAGCGCTTCACGCGAATAAAATCTTAATTTACGGATTTATCTTGTTGTAATCTGGAACGGAACTGTCCGGGGAACAGCTTTTTTTCTAGACCTAAAAAGGTCCAGTGCCTGTCAGAGGTACTGGACCTTTTTAAAGTATTCGTCTAACGCGCATGTTGCCTGGATGACGGAGAATTTCACGGCCAGATCCCGTTCTTTTCAACATAAGCCCCGATAAACGCCGATTTCTTGTGCGACACCAAATATTTACAGCAAAAACACCTAATTTTGCAAAAAAAAGAAAGGCGCAGAGTTTCTAGTATTTGTCTTTTCATAAGATCTATCATCCTATTCCTCAACTCAGTTGACAGCCAATAATCCCACCAAAGTTTGTTTCCGCACGTCTCGATAATTGCCACGAAATCGGTGTCCCGTTTTGCCACTCTAATTTTTTTTTCATCATTCATCCCTAGAATTTTCAATGATTGAAATTGCTAAAACCTGCATTACTAACAAAAATTGTTGACTAAACTATTTTTTTTGTACTACAATTGCTAACAACCAGTTGCCTATTGTTTGACTATTTGTTTTGTAATGTTCCTATCCTGCCTCAATGTTTGTATTTGAATTCGCCACTGTATGCGTGCAGAAACTGAGGGAGAGGAGGAGGCAACAGGGGTCGTCAGAACAGCGAGCTCTGGTTGGAATGCTTGACATTCGTAAACTCTACGCTGTTGGAACGCGCACGAACGCGGGCGCCGAGCGCGGACGCCGGCGCTTCACGTTCGAACCTGTTCGAAGAGGGAGGAGCTTGGCGTCTGCCCAATAAACATTCCAAATGGAACTCGCTCTTCTCACGTCCCTTCTCGCCTCCTCTTCTCCCCTTCTCGCTGAATTTCTGCACCTGAAGAAGGTCTCCACCTTTTGTGGATGACGCCGAAGATGCAGAACTATAGGGCTTTGGTATCTGGGAGGTGCTGTTTGTTAAGCCTGTTCCCATCACCTCGTTTTGAATGGCCTTATACAAGCTTGTGTATTTTCCCTCAAAGTGAAGATGGGCTAAAGAAGACGCTCTTTCGAAAAGAGATCAAACATACCGAAATAGCGAACAAACTAAAAGTGTCTTCGTACACGGAGGAAGGATCGAATTGTCGTTGAAGCACCGCAAACTCCGCGTCTTTCGAAGATCCCTGCCGAGGGGTATTTGTTTTCGAGGCGCCAGGGTGCAATCAAGAGCCATGGTAGCATTTTCCCTTTATCTGGGTTTATTTGCACTCCTTTTTCATTTCGATTACTTAACTCCCTCACCTCCTTCCTCCTATGTTCTCTCTCTCTCTCTCTTCTCGCCGAGAAAACCCAACACCACCTCATCAAACTCCCCTTGCGCTAGGAGTTTGACGTCACCACAGTAGGTGCGGGTACCTTGAAACCGAGAGTGCTGCGTCAGCCTTCGGCCGGACCTAGCGTCTAGGCGAGGCGTTGAAGGCCACTTGGATTCGGGCTCGGGTCCGATTGCTGCGCCATTTTTAGTCACCGAGAGCTTATCAAACGCAGAGCCTGCTTTAATACGTCCACACTGCTTTGTGATTACTATAGTAGAGCTGTGCGAATACCCTTCGATCGTCCTAGTTATGTTAAGAAAACCGATTGTCGTGGCTTTCCATTCCGCCATGAAGGTGATGAATGATGCGGTGCTATTCGAACCATTATTCGCACACCCATCGTGATTGAGATTTCATTGGCTACTCACAGGTATTCCATTCACTACGCAGCGACCATAAAGTGCTCGGCGCTTAAAACGTCCTGCGTGCACGTAGACGAAGCGGCTCCCAGGCTGGGATTAGTTAAAGCGATGTTCACGTAAAGAATTTAACACACACTTTGTTCGAAGCTCAAGCGGGATCAGCCGGAGGCTACAGGCGGGCTCACAATGCATATGCATAAATCAAAATACAGTCTGCATACAGATTCGAACGCGACTCACCGTGAGATTCCTGCTTCGAATGCCGCATGGCGGTGAGTTCAAGGAGAAAACTTGGCACGCGGCATTCGAACCATGGACGTTGCGGTGAGTTGCCGCCGGCCAAAATTCGTCGGTTATTCGCAGCATATTCGTCCCATGGAGTTCAGCCTTAATTCATTCGCTTGCCTACAGCGCGCTCTTTATAAGACGCTCTACTCCCTACCGCTTTCTGTTTTGTTTATTACAGTGAAAAAGTTCGGCAAAAATAATTATCTCGCCCGCGTATCTGCTTTTCCAGCAATGTCTTCTGCTAAAGCGCACCCGATTTATTTAGTTTAGGGTCCTTCAGTCTCGGGGGAAATTAAGGCGTAAAACCGAGGTCATAACTTTTAGGCTTTCTGTCACGCGTAATATGGGAGTCGTCTGTTTCGTCCTCTTGTGTGTTTCTTTCGTCTTAAGTCAATGTAGATCACCAACACGCTCAAGTCTTTAAAAATTCATTAGGAAGTTTTAGAATAGCGCACGCTAAAGCTTTGCGTACAGCAAAGAATAGCGTCGTTGCCACTGCGCATGCGCCGAACGCTAACCAGGTTTTGCGCTTTGCGTGCGCTATTATAGCGCACGCTATTTTTCGAAAATTGCGTGCTTACGTAAAGAGTCTTTGCGCTCCTCCAAAGAGGATTCGTGATGAGATGTTGGCTAAAGCCAAGACGAGCAGAGTTAAAAAATGGCGGCTCCCAGGATCATGTCTGCGGCCGCTTTGGCGGCGTCGTGAGTGCGACGTCGGCGGCATCCTCGGGACTGTGATTTTCAATACGGGACGACATTGATCATTAACACTCGGCTTGGCAACGATCACCGGCAACTTGATGCTTGCGACGCGCGAACATTTCTCGGCGGAGGTACGATGTGCGAAGGTCAGTACACGAGACCTCTCTTGCCGAGGCGGCGCAAGCGGACACGACCGGTCGACCGCTCGCGTCGCAGTCTCGTGTTTAAACAAATCTAAAATGTTACTTTGGACCAAAAAGCGTGTTTTTTCTCAAGTTACAGCATTTCGTGCGTGAAATAAAAATTGTGACGGTATCGTCGTGGCGTCGCAGGCGCGACATGCTTCAGCTTTTGCGTCATGGCGGAGAAACGCCATTCTAAAACTCTCTCACGTAGTGCGCGCTAACGCAATCGCGTAATTTAGCGCTAGCGTGCGCTAAAATTGCGTACGTTATTTAAAACTCCCTATTTTTGAAGGTCGTACAGGTTATAAATAAATATTTTCCGGCATTTCAGCACCCGGCTTTCTTAACCTTTTCGGACCTGGATGGCTTTGCCTCTTTATTACATTTGTTTCTAAAACCCGATAAACAAAGTTATCTTTTTCTTTTTTTCGCCGGATATGTAAATGTTTTGTTTCTGTTTAAACTTCTTTACAGCTATTGTAGATGCCACTGTTAAACCAACCCTTTCTATATCTTTTTTTTTACATTTTGGTACATTTTTGAAACAATGAGGACTCCACAACGAACCTCCAGAAATTGAACAGAAACAAAATATTCCCTTTTTTTCATTTTTGCATTGCGTCTTTTGTCAACTACCTAATAGAAACATATTCTTATGCTTTCTGAGTAGAATTCATTGCCGGAAGAATTGTTTCGTTTATATAGGTGCCTGTTGTGCTTGCTGCTCGTGTTACGACGAAGCTACCGAGCACATCCAGTGACCGACTTCGTGCCACATTAAATGAAAAAAAAAAAGCTATGCTAGAACACATACATAAATACTGCGTGAAAGATCGCTTTTATAATCGCTGTAGCACGACCGAAGCGCCATTATGTAAATAGAGTCATACGCCGTTTTGGGATGTTTCCACGGCCAATTTGTTTATCAAATCGTTCTATAATCTGGTGCATTTGCCGCGCGGTATTTTTATCCGTGGAAACCAAACACTACGCGTCAACAACTCGGAACACGAAAGGGAAAGCACGAACGAGTAAACATTCCTCCGCTGCCCGGAAGGCACTCGCGAGCCAAAAAATTCAAAGGAATTTATTGCTCTTTCTCGAGAGCTAGATTTGGAGCCGCAGTTCGAGGACGCAAAAGGGCTCCCCCCCCCTCCCCTCCCCCCCCCCCCCAAAAAAAAAAAAAAAAAAGCTAGAAGGGCGCATTATTCGGTGGGATGGCCGGTAAGCGAGTCGTCTCAACGACTTGTCATCGCTTTCAGCAAAAGGCACTTGAAGATTTGAGAGCGGCGCGAAAAAACACTTATTTTTTAACCTGTTTTTTTTTTTTTGTCTGCTTTGGACATTTTTTGAACAGTTGGCGATTTCAAAAGCGGTGCCCTCGAGAATGAAACACTGCGTGTCTTACAGAATCGATCGATTTCACTATGCGTTCCACGCATGCGCGATGCCTCCATAACTTTAGTTCGTAGGAGGCCGGCGCCAGTTCACGCGAGGCAACTCGTGCCGCCTAGTGCTCTGTTTGCGCAGACCGTCGGCGGATTTATCGCTCGTCTAGAAAGACTACGGTTCCCACAATGCACGGCGGCAGCGGGGCCGTAACAACACTGGCTGTGAGATCGGTCTATTCCTTCCGGTGGTCTGAAATCTTTGTTCTATACTGTCGCCATAAACAGACAGATTGCTGGGTGAAAAGAGGACGCTTACCCAAAGTTACCCTACGTTGCCACAAAACTATGTATATATATATATATATATATGTCATGTCACGCTTGAAGAAGGAGGGTCCCCTTCCGAAACGTCGCGGTTTCTGTAACATGTTGAATTGAACCTTCACAGTTTGTTTGACCCTCGGTGGCTTCTACTTTTATATATATATATATATATATATATATATATATATATATATATATTTATCATAGTTTTGTGCCGAAGCCGAAGTCTCTTGATGAAACTGTCGATTAAACTTCCGCTTGTTGTTTCTCACCGTGAGTTTTTCACTTCGTTATATATATATATATATATATATATATATATATATATATATATATATATATATATATATAACGAAGTGAAAAACTCACGGTGAGAAGCAACAAAGCGGAAGTTTAATCGACAGTTCCACCAAGAGACTCGGCTTCGGCAGGATCCCCCATATATGTATGTATGTATGTATGTATTTCTGGCGGCAATTGCTCTTTTTAACGAGCGTCTATAAAATAGACATGCCAATAAATATATATATATATATATATATATATATATATATATATATATATATATATATATAATATTTTTTCAGTTGCGAGGTGAGGCGCGGAAGCCTCGATTCCAAATACTTTACTGCAAAGTTTGAAAGAAATGTGAACGTTGATAGCTGGTCAATAAATTATCGCTTAAAACTGATCCAACGTTACAATATTACTTTGTGAAAACATTTCGGAGAAAAATAATTGTGGTGTGCTTGTAAAACCGTTTCAATAACTTCAAAATTCAAAAAAGTGTGAATATATTACAGAGCTTTTTTATTAATTTATTTATTCTTTATAACTTTCTTATACGTAGAAGAAAAGGGCCTCTATTTTAATATTACAACAATACACAAAGACCGTAGTAATTTTTTTTAACGGCGAAACAAAAGAGAGTATTATCAAAAATGTCCTATTGTCGTCGACAACTTAAAAAAACGCACGTCGTGCCGGCTTATTTTGTTCACAACTAGACGATTTGTTCTGCGGAGTTCTTAACCGCCAATGCCGCAATCGCATTTGCCGCAATGACAAGAATGTTTGTTTCCGGCGTGTCTTTCGTTGATCATGATGTTAAATTCCTCAGACTAGGAAGGAAAATTTAAAGCAATTTTTCAGGGCCTCATAGCACGGGTGGCCAAACTGCAGTTCGCGAGCCGCATGTGGCTCTTTGCGGGTTCAAGTGCGGCCCACGGCTCCCTGGTGAGTGTGCCCCCCGCCTTCCCCTCCTGTGTCCCCAAAACAAAACTTGTTCTAGAATCAAAAGAAACCAAAACGCTCCCAGTGTCCGCAGCCTTGTACACTACCCTACGCACATACCGCTGAACGGATTTTTGTGTCCAGTGAGCCTGTTTCCTTTATTTTTGTAGAAATAATCTTGAACCATATACGCATAACGGGCATCAAGGGCAGTGGTTGGATTTTCGCTTAGCGGTTGAAGAAACGTTCTGCTGCCTGGTGTTATTTGTTGTAGTCGACAGTTTTACTTGTTCCCTTTGAAAGGACTGTTTCATCCATGCCGTTCTTTGGAAAAAGTAGCACCCCCCCCTTTTTTTTTTCTTGTCCTGCGGCTTTTGAATTTTTCGTGGTTTTGTCTGTGGCTCTAACACTGTGGCACTCTGGCCGCCCTTGGCCTATAGTATCAACATCCTGGTGATGACTGTGCGATGAACAACGCTTTTAAAGCTTAGCAAATCGTTAGTGAGTTTTAGTATTGCGCATACGAGCGAACGCTGGGCGTTTGCGTTAGCGTTGCGTGTTCCACACTGCGAGTGCGCGGAGCCCCAACAGCGGCCTTGTGTTGGCGTATGGTGACTTCGCAAACGCGCAGCGTGAACACGCAACGCTAACGCAAACGCATAGTGCTTGCGTTTGTTCGTAGACGCAATACTAAAACTCACTATTTGCTCGTTTCGTGCGCCAAGTATCGTTATCACCTATTTTTACCGGGGCTTTAAGTAGATGCGGCATGTGTGCAAGACAATGCTGAATCCTGCATATAAACGTGAGACCCCAAATCACGTTGCGTAAGTCGTGGCAACAAAATGTCAGATGTAAGGAATCGTATACTTTACTCAAAAACAGTAACGTGAGAACGCTAGTTTTGACTGTCCCGAAGACGTAACAATAGTCACTAGAGAGTTATAGTATTGCGTTTCGGAATAAACGCAAGAACTGCGCATTTGCGTTAGCGTTGCGTAGCCCACAATACCCATGCGCCATGTGTACGCAACGCGCGTGAGCTATGCGTACGAGCGTTCGCCGTTAATTTTTGCGTTCGTACGCAGCGGCTCTCCGCGCGTTCTTCTCACGGCTCTCGTCACGCGCGGTAGAGCGCGAGACTTTCCCAGATCGAAAAATGCGAGCCATACCCCGAACTGCCCGCTGAACACTTACACAAAACACAAAGCACGTTCACAGCCGGAGTCCGGTAGGAAATTCACGACGTTTGGCTAGCGATTAAGTTCGTGAAATTGAAATGGCTCGACCGAATTCCGGCTTCCTATCACTCGGAGCAGTTTCTCTGGGAACGTCTAGATGGCGCTACAACTGCCTGCATATACTAGAGAGTCTAGATTGAAGAGAGGCTCCATCTCAGACGACGGGGAGCGTTTGCAATTCAATGGGGGACACCTCCTCCGGCGATCGGTCGCAGCTGCGCATGCGCTACGTTTTCTCGTGGCGAGGAGGAAGCAGAAGAAAGGCGGAGACATTTGCAGAAGATCAACGCCAATTTCGTTAGCTGCTCACGGCCCGTGTTGCATATGCGGCCCATAAACCACGTGACCCCGAGCGAGCCCTTGGAAAAACTCTCTGCAAATACGGACTCTCTAGCGAATCCGTTTGCGTTCCGCTGAGAGTTTGTGTGCTGTCGTAGGCAGCGTTAGCGCGAGGGTCTTTACGCTATTCAGAACTCTCTACTTGCAATTTGAGAACTCAGTGAGGACTTTGAGCTCGATAACGCTTGGGCGTCATGTTAGCGTGAAGCGTGCACGCGCTAAAACAGAAACGAGCGGGTGGAGGAGGTGGTGTGTTCGAAAAAGACACTTTGCCGTTCTTAGATTATAATGTGACTATAGTACATTAATTGCATTACCGGTGACACCGTTCTTGTACCGGAATACTGCCGATTCTTCTAATAACCAATATCATAACGCGCAGGTGGCCCGTCAGCAAAGATGTGTTCATTCATTTTCTAAGTATATGCTCGGATTTAAATAACTTGCTTCTGCCGTTATCGTAAGTTCTTAACAACCGATCATATCTTCCTTTAATCTCCCTGCCTTTCACCGCAGTATATGTCCCTTCCTTCGCTTCGCGAAATCCTAAAATTTCTATTTGCAAATTTTCAGTCGTGAAAGTTGACTTCTTGACTTCTGCGCATAACCAGCGTCCTTCAGTCTCTATAAACACCAATTCCAAAGCGACTAAAGCAACCACATCATCTAGCAAACAAGTTCTCGTGCAAATCAACGCGCCCAACATCGCTCACGCTCTACATATGTGAATGTTGAGAGAAGACGCCTCCAAGCGGGGTCTGGTCGCTCGAAGATACACAAAAACGGACTCCGCAAAGCATCCCAACACGCTCCCCGTACTTAAGTCGGCAGATGTTGATGAGACGGGACACGAGTCATTCCGAACGCGCGTGCTTGGAAACCACATTCAACTTCCTTGTATCGGGATATATAGCCGAGATATATAGACTATATTCTGAATGTGCCTTCGGCACCGACGCGACTCACATTTTTCGTCGACTGTTCTCCGCCCTAAAACATTTTCCTCCGCTTCTTAGAGTA